>JAJAGP010004692.1:0-45056 GCA_025084515.1 Ancistrus triradiatus
AAAAAAGGCTCTAGAAATAAATCTGACTTTGACTTTGCCTTCCTAGACCTTGAACAGTTGGCTACAATCTAGAGATGTTTGTCATCAGGATAATTCTTTGACTGAATAGAACTTTCCAGATTGTCTTCTGGAAAAGTCAGAAACATAATCCAGAATTTTTTGTCTCCATTTACTGGACAGAGCCTCAAGTGGCTGAGCCAGTCTGCAGGGCAACATATGACCTACTCCAGACTACACTACCTTTTGCAATCTATCCAGCTGTGCAAGGAATCTTATATCAAACGAAACCATAAAGAAGCAAGGATGTAAAGTCTGGATCCAGTGTTGCTGCTGTCTCGTTTGCTGGGTACATTGTTGAGATTCCACAGCCTGTTTTCGTTCTTGTTATTAAGAGTGACTCGGCCTGCTGCCGCTCTGCTTGGCGTAAGAGGGCAAGCGTGGTGGGCTGAGCCGCTACGTACCATAGAGCAGCACAAATAATCACCCCACCGACTATTTATTTTCCCCTGTCGACTCGGAAACATTTTGCCTACCTCTGGCCTGAGGGAAGCATGGCTGATTGACCACGACCCCCCACGGCTGAACTGGGGTTAATTGGTGTGATGTATGAAGGGTCCATGAGGCTGTGTTTGAAGGGGTTAGTAATTCACCTTGTCAATTACCACCAAAGAATGTACTGGTTCATCACCTTTTTATTGCCTGAGGCACCACTGAGCTTTGATTCTTACAGGAAGTATCGCTGTCTTTCTCAGTTAGTATGTGGCCTGGAACTGGGGCAGTACAATGCGGGCAGTGTCTGACCGTGAGCTGCAGACTGAATCAGAGCTCTGGGTGTGTGTACAAGTGTGTGAATAATGTGTGGCTGAACCAGCATTAAGGTATCTACTCATTACCAATAGCAGTCGGTTGGAGTAAACCGCTTTATGGGGCTGGTAATTGAATGCGGAAATTCTTTTCAGATGACACAGCCTTTCATGAGGAAGCAGACTTCTGGTTCCAATAACACTCCCAACTCTGGCAAATAAGCTTATGATCCACATTTGATCAGCGGTTGTGTGCTCAACCCAGTTTTTGAACCTCCAGAGCAGGGCTATTAAATTTAGCTCAAAGTAGATTACAAAATGGTACAGTATGTATTTTAACCCGTTCCTCTCAGTATTATAACTACTTGAGTAAGTGCGACCGTGTTAGAATTCACTGTGAAACAAACTGTGTTGCATGAAACAAGACCATTGCACTGTGAGTACAAAGGGGAATATGCTTACACATAATCGTTTCCATATTGGAATCGACACACATTTCAATGTTCAACATATTAGACCACATCTGATCACATCTGTTTTCAACATTCTGGCAAACAGAGATTAATACATACAAAATGAGAATCTGATTTCTCCCTTGTTTCTCACCAGCAAGGCCAGCAAGTTGAAGTGATGAGTTGGTTAATAGAAGAATAGACTTAAAAACAAAATATTCAGGCAGCTCAGCATTCGCTGCTGAAGGCCTCCAGCCTGATGCCACTGGTGCCAGAGAAGTAATACTCACTCAGTGGTCACTTTATTAGCTATGCTTGCCGATCACATGACCGCAACTCAGTCCACTAACTCTGTAGGCATGTAGACATGGTCAAGGCGACCTGCCAAAGTCCAAACCAAGCATCAGAATAGGAAAGAAAGGCGATTGAACTGACTTTGAACGTGGCATCGTTGTTGGTGGTAGATGGCCTGGTTTGAGGGAATGGTCCGAAAAAGAGAAAGCATCCAGTGAGTGCCAGTTCTCTGGGTAAATTTTTCATTGTTGATTCCAGAGGTCAGAGAAGAATGGCCAAGCTGGTTTGAGCTGATAGAAAGGCAACAGTGACTCAAAAAACCACCTGAGGCATGCAGAAGAGCATCTCTGAATACACAGCATGTTGAACCTTGAAACGGATGGGCTACAGCAGCAGACCACCACCAGATCTCAGTCCAATAGAGCACCTTTGGGATGGAGTGGAATGGCAAATTCACACAATGGATGTGCAGCTGACAAATCATGTCAATATGGACAGAAATATCTGAGGAATGCTTAAAGCACCTTGTTATAGCTATGACATGAACAATTAAGGCAGTTATGAAGGAAAAAAAAAAAAGGGAAAAAACATAAAAAGAAAAAAAAAAAAAAAAAGGAAAAAGGAAAAAAAAAAAAAAAAAAAAAACGAGAAAGAGCAAAAAAAGGGGAAAAAAAAACAAAGAAAAAAAAAAGAAAAAAAAAAAAAAAAAGAAAAGAAACAAAAAGAGAACGAAGAACAATTTAAGGCAGGTTATGAAGGCAAAAGTTTCGGTAGAACCCAGTACTAGCAAGGTGTACCTAATAAAGGGTTCATTGCATGTTGGGATACTTGGAAATTCTGGAATGTCCTCCAAGTCAAATTCCGATCTTACACAAATTGCTAAAGCTTATGGGCTTGTTAATCATTTGTCTGTAACACACACATATATCTATATATATATATATCTTATATATAATATATATATTATATAATATATATATCTTCTTCTTCTGTCCTCTTCTTCTTTCGGCTTCTCCCTTTATCACAGGGGTCACCCACAGCCGAGTTAACGTTTCCACCCCACCCTGTCCTCCCCGTCCTCTACTCTCACCCCAACTCCCTGCATATCTTCATTCACCACAACCAAATAACTCCTCTTTGGTCTTCCTCTCCGTCTCTTGCCTGGCAGATCCATCGCCAGCATCCTCCTACCAATATATCCACTATCCCTCCTCTGCACATGTCCAAACCATCTCAGTCTTCCCTCTCGAATTTTGTCTCCCAATTTTCCAACCTGTGCTGTCCCTCTGATGATCTCATTCCTAATCCTGTCCATCCTGGACACTCCTAAAGAGAACCTCAACATCTTAAGTTCTGCCACCTCCATTTCTGCTTCCTGTCTCTTTGTCAGTGCCACTGTCTCTAAGCCATACAACAAGGCTGGTCTCACTACTCTCTTATAAATCTTTAATTTCACTTTTGCTGCGACCCTTTTGTCACACAGCACTCCTGACACTCTTCTCCACCTACTCCATCCTGCCTGAACTCTCTTCTTTACCTCCTTTCCACACTCCCCATTTCCTTAGACAGTTGTTTTTTTATATACCCGTAGGGGGGGCTCCAAGGACAAAAGACTATGAACCAATGGCATAGACTGCTGCATCACCTGTTTAGCCATACCACAGTACAGGGTACACACTGGATGAGATGCCAATGCATTGCAGAGGGTGGTCCATGCCCCGCCTTTGGGGGGTCGCAAAAACATAAACTGGGTGCACGAAACTTTGTCTGCTTTGAGGAGCTCCGAGTTTGTCATAATATAATTTGCACATGTTAAATAAATTTTATATAACTAATATAACACACTTACTGGAAAAATGTTTATATAAAATTACTTAAAATATACTGTTTGTAATGTTAGAATGCTTTGTTTTAGCTAAATGAAACTGTCTTGGAAAGACAAAATAAGCCAAATTGAAAAAAGGGGGGAAAATCTATAAAAGGAACCCAAGAGAAAAGGAGAAGAGGCTACAATTTAAGTTAACTTTTGCCAATAAAGATTTGCAATGAATCACTTCATTCTTCTGGTCTGTGTGTTGAATGGGAGGGTGTGTTCCCAGGAAAAAATGTCTCATACACAGCCAATCATGTGTCTGCATGATGTCCATTGAAACACTACGAAAAATAATATTAAGTAATAAATGAAATAATTTTATTTTATCTGGTATATCAACAGTCCATTAATTGCTTGAGTATGTCAGTGAGGCAATAATGAGCTTATATACATTGTTACAGCTTTTAAAACTAAGTACAAAAAGTTGAATAAACTACATATGTGCTAATTCTACGTGAACATAATATCTAGATATAGCTCCATAGATAAGCAGATGAAAAGAATGTCGTGGCATCTGTTCATGGTCTCTGTATAGAAGTAAAATGATTAAAGAGAAACAGAAAACTCATTCACAAGACCTGAACACAGTAATAACCATCTTCAGTCAAGTCATGCCCACACACACAAGAGCTTCGGGCTTGTAATATACTCCCTGATTCAGGTTCACATTTCAAGCAGAGACACAACTCCCTCCACGTGTCTCCAGAAGAGGAGGTGAGTCTGCTAGAGCTGAGAGATACTCTATCAAAGGAGTTTACTTTCTGAAAGGTGACACTGGGAACGGAGTACAAAAATTCTCGGATTCTGATAGAAACAGCAGTCCATGATGGGAGGAACCCATGGTCGTATGATGAGGATGTTAAGATTCAGTGCCTGGAGTCGGGGATAGAGGGTTCAGGACAGAGCAGGAATCTTAAACTACATAGTTGGTCTCTGATTTGCGGTTAATGTCTGAGGCCTCCTTGGTTTCTTTCTCTGATGTGGTTGGGGTCTTTGGTCTTGGGCTTGATGGGCGGTGGAGTATAGGGAATCGTCCACGATATCCTGAAAAGATTAGAACATAGATGGTTGGAAGGTTGGAGAATTGGTCTCGGCAATATCTTACTTATCTAACTGCTTTGTAACACAAATTCATTAATAAGCCACTGGCAATACACATGTTAATATACAGAGGGGAAAGAGGGGAGAATTCAAAGTATACATGGGACACAAAGGGTCAGGTGGGACCATAGGCAACAAAATTGTAGAGTAGGGCAAGTGTGGCTCAGGGATCTCAAAAGTTGTGCCCCTGATGGTTTTACCACTATAGGTGTGTCCGAATGAATTCCTTATTCCCTGTATAGTGCACTATTTAGGGTGTTACCCACCTTTCACTTTATTAGCTACACCTACTTGTTTCTGGATTCATTGTCCATTCCAGCTCTTCCACTTACCATATAGATGCACTTTGTAGTTCTACAATTACAGACTGTAGTCTGTCTGTTTCTCTCCATACTTTGTTAGTTCCCTTTACTCTGTTCTCTAATGGTCAGGACCCCCACAAGACCAGCACGGATCAGGTACTGTTTGGGTGATGGATCATTCTCAGCACTGCAGTGACACTGATGTGATGGTGGTGTGTTAGTGCTGGTATGATTGGATCAGACACAGCAGTGCTGCTGGAGTTTTTAAACACCTCAGTATCACTGCTGGACTGAAAATCCGCCAATCAAAAATGTCCAGCCACCAGCATCCTGTAGGCAGCATCCTGTGAGCACTGATGAAGGATTAGAGGATGATTAACACAAACTGTGCAACAACTTTACATCTAGAAGGTGGAGCAATATGGTAGATGTGTCTAATAAAGTGGACGGTGAGTGAACACGGTATTTAAAAACTCCAGCAGCACTGCTGTGTCTGATCCACTCAGCAGCACAACACACACTAACACACCACCAGTGTCACTGCAGTGCAAATGAAAATGATCCACCCAAACAGTACCTGAGCTGTGGTGGTCCTGTGGGGGTCCTGACCATTAGAGAACAGAGTAAAGTGGATTAACAAAGTATGTAGAGAAACAGATGGACTACAGTCTGTAATTAGGACTCTGGTAGCCTAGCGGATAAGGTACTGGACTATGGACCAGAAGGTCCAGTGTTCAAATCCCACCTCTGCCAAGCTGCCACTGTTGGGTCCTTGAGCAAGACCCTTAACCCACAATTGCTTGGATTGTAAGACTGTACCAATTGTAAGTCGCTCTGGATAAGGGTGTCTGCTAAATGCTGTAAATGTAATTATAGAACTAGCAGTGATCAATGCTGTTGCCTCACAGCTCCTGGAGATCAGAGTTTGAGTCCCGACCTGTCCACTGACTCTATGTTCTGCCTGTGTCTGTGTGTTTTCCCTCTGTGTACTCTGGTTAGGCCCTGGTCTCCGGTGACCCTGAACTGGATTAAGCAGGTATGTATGAGTGAGTGGACAATTGCCCTTAAAACTGATATGACCAAAGCTACAGGTAAACCAGTATTGCATTCTTTTCTCATAATGCCGGTTATAATTGCTTACAGTATACTCTACAGAATTGTTGACTATAGTTGAGGTTGGAAAATGCTGGACTGTACCACATAAGAGTTGAAAAGAACAGAGGCAGTTGGTGGTTAATGATTATTTGAAGCCTGTAACATGAAGCCTTTCCTCTCCTGCCGAAGTACTGACTGAAACAAAGCTGCAGTGAAGAACTGGCTCTACCCAGTCTGCTGCTCCGGAAGAGCCAGAGCACGGTTTAGAGTTTCAGTGGATTAAATATTCTTATGGGTTTAGAGCATAGTTAGGAGCCCGAGCTTGGGAAAGTGGGCTGCAGGGCCGAGGGGTTGTGAGCAGGCGCTTTGTGCTGTGATCAGGTTCCTTACTCACTCTTATTACAGTGATGTCCCTGCCAACCCTCTTGGCACTGACACCTGTTGGGCTCCACACAGGTCCCGTGTGCACCACAGCTGGGCTCGCAGACAGCTGCACGCACACAAACAGAAAAAACAGAGACATCATGTTTAACCTGAAGATTTAGATGGGATGTTCTGCTGTCCAGGAAGTCCAAAATTAGAGCTATAATCTCCTCTGCAAGCACACTAACCCCCAGCTGTTCATTAAACATCCTTTCTGTGATCTCTCAGAAAGAAAGCAATTAATTGGGGTTTCTAGGCTACAAATGCATGTCACTGGGAAGGCACCATTATGCTTATGCCTTTTATGGTCTATATTGTGTTACTAGTAAATCTCTTTGATACATAATATGCAATTTATGCACATTAATGCAGTGACAGGAAATCAGAACCAATGATTTCCACCACGTGCTGGATTTCTAGGGATTGGTGCCTCATGCCATTGGTAATACAAATGCTAGCCTTGGTTTTACAATGGAATCTCAGAATTCAAAAGCCTCTGAGGTTCGTTTGAATATTTTATGCTTTCAAATTTGAACAAAAATTCTGACTTTGAACCTGGGCACCCTAAATAAAACACTCAATATGTATATTATGTATATGTCTATATTATATATATACGTATATATATACACGTGTATATATATATATATATATATATATATATATATATAATATATATATATATATAATATATATGCATACACTGCTCAAAAAAATAAAGGGAACACTTAAACAACACAATATAACTACAAGTAAATCAAACTTCTGTGAAATCAAACTGTCCACTTAGGAAGCAAACACTGATTGACCAATCAGTTTCACATGCTGTTGTACAAAATGGAATAGACAAAACAGTGGAAATTAAATTGGCAATTAGCAAGACACAGTCAATAAAGGAGTGGTTCTGCAGGTGGGGACCACAGACCACTTCTCAGTACCTATGCTTTCTGGCTGATGTTTTGGGGGGGGGGTCACTTTTGAATGTTGGTGGTGCTTTCACACTCGTGGTAGCATGAGACGGACTCTACAACCCACACAAGTGGCTCAGGTAGTGCAGCTCATCCATGATAGCACATCAATGTGAGCTGTGGCAAGAAGGTTTGCTGAGGCTGTCAGCGTAGTGTCCAGAGGCTGGAGGCGCTACAGGATGACAGGCCAGTACGCCAAGAGACGTGGAGAGGCCGTAGGAGGGCAACAACCCAGCAGCAGGACCGCTACCTCCGCCTTAGTGCAAGGAGGAGGAACGGGAAGGGGCGCACTGCCAGAGCCCTGCAAAATGGACCTCAGCAGTCCACAAATGGTGCATGTGTCTGCACAAAACGTTACCCGTTATAACCGCACTCCATGAGGGATGGTATGAGGCATACGACGTCCACAGAGTCTGGAGACGCCGTGGAGAGCGATCTGCCGCCTGCAGCATCCTTCAGCATGACCTGTTTGGGCAGTGGGTCAGTAATGGTGTGGGGTGGCATTTTCTTTGGAGGGCCACACAGCCCTCCATGTGCTCGCCAGAGGTAGCCTGACTGCCATTAGGTACCGAGATTAGATCCTCAGACCCCTTGTGAGACCATATGCTGGTGTGGTTGGCCCTGGGTTCCTCCTAATGCAGGACAATGCTAGACCTCATGTGGCTGGAGTGTGTCCAGCAGTTCTGCAAGATGAAGGCATTGAAGCTATGGACTGGCCCGCCTGTTCCCCAG
Organism: Ancistrus triradiatus; assembly: GCA_025084515.1. Lineage (NCBI taxonomy): Eukaryota > Metazoa > Chordata > Actinopteri > Siluriformes > Loricariidae > Ancistrus > Ancistrus triradiatus. Next base: position 8,044 of record JAJAGP010004692.1, read on the forward strand.
GACCTGAATCCCGATTGAGCACATCTGGGGACATCATGTCTCGCTCCATCCACCAACGTCACGTTGCACCACAGACTGTCCAGGAGTTTGCGATGCTTTAGTCCAGGTCTGGGAGGAGATCCCTCAGGAGACCATCCGCCACCTCATCCGGAGCATGCCCAGGCGTTGTAGAGAGGTCATACAAAATACTGAGCCTCATTTTGACTTGTTTTAATGACATTACATCAAAGTTGGATCAGCCTGTGGTGTGTTTTTCCACTTTAATTTTGTGTGTGACTCCAAATCCAGGCCTCCATTGGTTAATAAATTTGATTTCAATTTGATGATTTTTGTGTGATTTTGTTGTCAGCACATTCAACTTTGTACAGAACAAAGTATTCAATGAGAATATTTCATTCATTCAGATCTAGGATGTGTTATTTGAGTGTTCCCTTTATTTTTTTGAGCAGTCCATAAAGTATATATGCAATAAAGTCCATAAAGTAGGTCACACTTTAACATTGTTAATTTGCGTGTTGATGTTTGTCATCACGTCACCCACAAACTGAAATTGGCACAAACTGAATTGATGTAATGTGAATAAAATCAGAAAACGTATTACTTTATACACACCTACCCTGTATATCACTACATAATTAAAATACTGCTCATCCAAATATCAAATCTCTAAAGTCCGTTGTGGGGATGAGAAACATTCCTGTACTCGCTTTGCTGCTTCCCGTTTGGTGCTGAAGAGAGCTCACATACTGGTTGGCGACAATGTTCATGTCACTACATCCGTGAACCAAGGCTTGCCACTTGCGATCATATTAAACACGGTTGACTTTGTTGGAACATCAAGACTAGAAGAAGACCGACTTAAAGCAGCTATGATTACCACCTTACACCAAACGACTGAAATTACATGATTTTGACCCGATTCTAAAAAGACTTGGTTCCGACTATGAAAATTCGACTGTGAAATTGCTGGAAAATTGTTTAGTGTAAGGCTGGCATTACTGTCTGTACATGAGAAACCAAACAAACTATGTGCATAGTTACAAATAACTAAAAATAGCACTCAGAGCACTATAAGAATAATGAAACACGGTCTCACCCTTGGAGCACAGATCTCCATAATAGCCTTTACTGCACTTGCATTTGTTCTTCCCAATGCATTTGCCTCCATTTCTGCACATCTGGCGGCATTTACCTACAGTGAAAACAATGACGGTTGTAAATTGCAGCTGCAGACACTACTGCATATAGTACAGCTGCTCAATATACTGCAGGGTAATGGAAAACTATACTACAAATGCTGCCATTCCTGGTTGCAACACTTAAAAAATGTTTTGGCACAGAGGATACAAAGCAATTAAGTGTTTCAGGTTTTATTATTGTCCCATTCTTTCTGCAAACAGGTCTTAAGATGTCACATTTTTTTTTTCATTTTAACGTTCTCCACGCATTCTCTATTGGAGACAGGTCAGGACTGTAGCCAGGCCAGACCAGTACCCATAACCTCTTCTTCCACACCCATGCCTTTGTAATGTGTGCAGCATGTGGTTTTGCATTGTCTTGTTGAAAAATGCATGAAAGTCCCTGAAAAAGATGTCATCTTGAAAGCAGCTCTACAATCTGTACTAAATAATATACTTTTCTGCATTACCTTTGCCAAGGGAACTGACACAACACCATACCATGACAGAGCCTGGCTTTTGGACTTGTTGCTGATAACAGTGTGGATGGTCCTTTCTGTCTTTGGTCCGGCACACAAAATGTCCATTTTTTCCATAAAACATCTGGAATACTGCTTTGTGTGACCTCAATACACGTTTCCACTGTGTGATGGTCCATCCTAGATGCCTCCAAGCCCAGAGAAGTCCACACCGCTTCTTCTGGACATCATTACAATTAGCCTTTTTCACAATATAGTTTTAAGTGGCATTTGTGAATGTAACTCTGTATTGTAGTGCTTGACAAAGATATTATGAAGTAATCCCTTGCCTATGTGGTTCTATCAGCTATTAATGAATGACGGTTCTCGATGAAGTGCCGTCTGAGGGATTGGAGATCATGGGTTTTAAGTTTAGCCTTGTGGCTTTGCTTTTTGCACACGGAACTTCCTCCAGATTCCTTGAATCATTTAATGATATTATGAACTGTAGAGGGAGATATATGTAAATCCCAGTCTTTTTTTGAGATTGTTTTAAATATTTAAAGAATTTTCTCATTCAGTTGTTGAGCAGAGATGATCTGTCCATCTTTGCCTTTCTTGGATACTGCTTTTGTACTAAATCACAATTACAATCACCTGTTGACATCACCAGTTTGAAATCAGAAACATCACAACATTTTTTGGAATCTGTTAAAGGCCTGAAATGCAAGAACGGATGAATATTAACATACAAAATATTGAAATGTTTTCCATCCCAACTTTTTTTCTGATTTGGGAATATAAAATGAAGCTTAACAATGATTAAATGCTGAACTTCAGATTACAGAAAATACTGTCTCTGTGCACTTTAAACATTATCTTAGTTCTTAGCAGTGTAGTTGTGTGAGTAGGATCACACGTGGATGTAAATAACCGGAATTTTAAAAACATCTACCGCCAGTGATGGTTCATGGCAATCACTAGTACACTTCAGATGTGGTAAATAGCATGTGGCTGAAAACAATTAAGTATGCACTGAAAAAACCAGATCGTGTTTACCCCTAGGTATTGGGTTAGCAAATACCACATAAATCCATTAGGTAGTGGAAACTGTGCATTGCACAAGTTATAAAAAATAATCACACCGATTTAGCTTTTATAGCACTTAGGTAATTAACAGCCAACTACAGGATATAAAAGTTAAAAGCAATTGAAGTGAGATAAAGGGAAAGTTAAAAAAAACACAGGATCAAGTGTGCACATTTTGGATAGCTTTACAAACGCTTAAGGATGCCTTGTTCTCGTAGAAGAGTTGCAGAATTCCAGTAGGCCCTGTGCCTTGACTTAAAAAATCTGCATCCATGAACTAAATAGGCACAGAGTGTTTGGGTGGTGCAGCAGACACTCCATTACATTGATTTGGATTTGGCTTCTGGTGAAGCCTTTCTACCAGGTCACAAGTCCCATGGCGGACACGACTGGCTGTGTCTGTGGGTGTGGTGGGCAGTCAGGGGATCTTCCCCTGGCACTGCAACACTGACCCCTAGACAGTTCTGTGATGAATTGGCGTCCCTTCACAATTACAACCCCTGTTCTCCAGGGATAGACTCCAGAGGCCCCCGGCTCCCTGAGTAGGGCAATGCAGAATAAAACCACGAAAGAAAAAACATTAATAGAGGTTATATCTTCAAAAAGTCCTAAAAAAGATCAAATGAACCATTCAGGATAGTTTTCTCCCCAAAAACAGATGGAATATAGTCAGGGATTATTGAAACCTTCTTAAACAAAGCTTATGGTGCCCATAAATTGCTGCCTCACGTATCAGTTGAGTATATGGACTACAGAACTGCCTTTGAATTCCGATGATTAGTAGTGTAAAACATCCTGTCTTTGAGCTGGGGTGTTCAAATAAGATCAGTCAAACTATAATTTAATATTACACCTGAATGTTTCCTTCACAATCATAACATTATCTGCAGCTTATCATCTTCAGCACTATTTCACATCACAATGAGAAGACAATAAAGTTGATTTGTGTGTTAACCATAGATTATAGAAACACAATGGGCCTGTTTCCCAGACTGAGATTAGAACTAATCCTAGACTTAAAAAAAAGCTTTTAATGGTGAGTGGTGAATTACCATTGATATGCCAATTTGGTCCAAGACTAGGCTTAATCCATGTCCGGGAAACTGGCTCTTATCTTCAAAGATATTTTAAAAGTTCCATTATTGTTTCAGTTGAGTAATAATTAGGGTTATACCAAAGGTGTGTTGAATTCTGTTTTCAAACTGACAAATGCAAAGCCATTCAAGGCTTCCAAAAACGAAAACTACATGATGAACTATCGAAAGCATACAGGACGAACTTTATTAGCTAATCCTAGTTACTATTCACAATACACAGATGAGTGGCAATGGAATACCAACATGACATGTTTTAGAGTTGGCTTGTGGATGCCATAATTTAATTGGATTTTTACAGATAACCCTGTAAAGGACCATGTGAATAAGAAAGCGAATAAATGAATGAACATCTAGGCTGCCCGTGGAGGATGGGTCACTTTCTGAGTCTTTGTCCTCCCAAGGTTTCTTCCTCATTAGATTTAGTTAATACCCAGGTGTTGAATTTTGCTTTCTGATGAATCCAGTATATAGCAACACAGTTGTAGCAAACAGTGCCAGTCATGAGATAAAGCATAGGTATACACGATATAGACAAAAGTTTGTGGACACCCAAAAAATTACATCCAATGCATGGGTATTATGTATGGAATATGGAATTTGCCCCCTCGCCTTTGCTGCTACGCCTTAGTTCTTCTAAAAGGACGTTCCACTAGATTTTGTAACATGACTGTGAGGTCGGCTCACTTTTGGCATTCCAGTGCATTTTCAATGTGTCTGATAGAATTGAGGTCAAGCTTCTATGCAAGCCAGCCAAGTTCTCTATCAAAAGCAGTTTTCTGTCCCTGAGAGTCACTGGGGTATCAGTACAACCCATTCTACTGCCACTGTTTTTCTATGGAGAATCCAGAAATGTATTCTTTATATTATGAATATGTGAAAGGTAATAATAATAAAAGGTGTCCACAAACTTGTGTCTATATAGTGTAAGTTATTTTGCTCGCTCTAATTACCCCAGTAACTCAAAGGGACTTATTGGGCAGATGGTTTGAATAATTAAATGCAGCCCATCAGTAAATGCAGCCAATGCAGTAAATTCAATAATTCACCTCTGGCTCAAGTCAATCACAGGGCCATTAATACGCTAATGACTATGAAGACTATACATCACAATAAGAGCCACCTCATTTACATTTAGTCACTTACCAGGCCGCCTTATCCAGAGCAGCTTACAACTGATGAAAGACGCCATTGTTATTTTGGTTGTACTATTTATATCTGCTATAATGAAAGCAAAATCAGTAGCTTGTTTCCTGGAACATTTTGTACTTTAACAAAAAAGTGTTTAATTGTTGGAAGGTTGCTGTGGTTTAAACACAAAAAAAGCACTAGAAGTTGTAGGACAATAAACAATTTCTCTATATTCAGCTGTTATTGCTCTGTGTCTAACCTGACCAGCCCTGGAGTGCTTTATTCCTTACATCACACAACCAGATGTAACTGCGTAAACATTACTAATGGCACAATACCTTAGACCCACTGACTGGAATTTAGAGCTTGTTGTTAAAACTACATTAGTTCACGTTTGCCCCTGTAGGTGATAACCCATTTGGCATCAGTGTGAGAACCCATTTCAGTTAGGAAGTTTACACGAGGTATGGCTCTGGAGACAATGTGTGGTAATGGGACTGTTACGACTAAGTGACAAATGCAAAGACATTCAAGCCTTCCTACAAAAAGAAAACTACCTAAGCATATAGGATGTACTAATGCCTGCTACTATTCAAGTAACAATGGAATACCAACATGAAGCACCATAGAGTTGATTTGTGGATGCCATACCACCAAAACTGTTATCTGCTAGATGACTATCTTAAACATTCTCTATTCCACGTATTTTCCTTACCTTCTGTGTGTTTAGTCTGTTTATATTATTTGTTTTCTATTTATGTAATTTAATTTAATTCTTACATAGTGGGGCAGAAAAGTATTTAGTCAGCCACTGACTGTGCAAGTTCTCCTACTTAGAAAGATAAGAGAGGTCTGTAATTTTCATCATAGGTACACTTCAACTATGAGAGACAAAATGAGAAAAAAATCCAGGAAATCACATTGTAGGATTTTTAAAGAATTTAACTGTAAATTATGGTGGAAAATAAGTATTTGGTCACCCACAAACAAGCAAGATTTCTGGTTCTCACAGACCTGTAACTTCTTCTTTAAGAAGCTCTTCTGACCTCCACTTATTACCTGTATTAATGGCACCTGTTTGACCTCATTATCTGTATAAAAGACACCTGTCCACAGCCTCAAACTGTCAGACTCCAAACTCAACCATGGCCAAGACTGAAGAGCTGTCAAAGGACACCAGGAAGAAAATTGTAGACCTGCACCAGGCTGACTAAATACTTTTTTGCCCCACTGTATAACATCTAGGCTGCCCATGGATGATGGATCACTTTCTGAGTGTTTTTGTCCTCCCAATGTTTCTTCCTCAACAGATGTAGGGAGTTTTTTCTTTCCACTGTCATCCTAGCCTTACTCATTACCGGTGTTAGCCTAGATGTTTGTAGAGTTGCTTTGAGACAATGAGTGGGTTTACATACACTTATTAATTCGATTGCTGCACAAAATCAGATTTAGTCAGTAATCAGATTAATGAGTTTACATGCACTTGGGTAATCAGATAATGGGAAAACTCCAGGTTTACATGACTCAGGCAATAATCTAACAAAATGATGTGACGTAAACATGAAACTTTAATGATTTAATAATGAAATTCTTCAGAGTCTTTGAAATCACACAGGTCATGTCAACCAAATGTCTTTGTTAGCCAGTTCACCGGTGCTGTATTTAGTTTCGGGGTTGCCAGATCCCACAAGAGAAAAAAGCCCAAAAGAAGCAAAGTCTTTTAGAATAAGCAAGTTTAATTCTGCTAGCCGCTTCCATGAAAGCTCTACACTCGATTCGGTTACGTTTGCGTGCATGCGTAGACTGAGAAAACGTATTGTAATCAGAGTAAAGATATACATGCGCTGATAAATCAGATTACTGAACTAAAATCTCAACATGATTCCCAGATCTTCATCCGATCTAAGAAATCGAAGTATACTGTTTACATGACCACTTGAGTAATCAGATAATTGCAGAAATCTGGTTAATGTCAATTTAGAAAAACCAACACATATCTTTGGAATGTGGGAGGAAACCATTATATCCGGAGTAAACCCACACAGACACGGGGAGGACATGCAAAGTCCACACAGGCAGAGTCCGAGGTCAGGATCAAACCGGGGACGCTGCCGCTGTCAGGCAACCATGCTGACTTCTCACTTCTTTTAGCAGTAATTAACGTGGTCACTGCACAGCTCCAGAGATCCCCAGTTCGATCCCGATGAGTTTGCATGTCGTACCCCATGTCTGTGTGGGTTTACTCCGATTTCATTCCATGTTCCAAAGGCATTAGGTTAATTGGTCACTCTAAATGGTCCCAGTACGAATGTATTATCGATGTAACCTTGCTCCTGTCATGAATAGCCACTGATGCTTCTGCAACGTTAAATAAATCCAATCCACTCCTTTGTTAACTGTCTGTACTTCCATGTGAAGCATGTTCCATTCATGAAAACTGATAATGGATTTAAAGAACTCGACTTACTCGTTTCACAGTGGCTCCCTTCAAACCCACCGGGGCAAATACATTTCCCAGGATGGAAACAAGTTCCCCCATTCAAGCAAGTAGTGCTGCAGTTAGCTGGAAACAAAACAAGACAATATTTTGTAAAGACCATTCATTCTGTGTTCAAATGAAGAAGTAAAATAATTATAGCACTAAACTTTATTAATCAAAATCATATATGTATGCAGGATACTCTCATACCTTTCTCACAGCTGGCTCCAAAGTATCCAGGAGGACAGATGCACACTCCGGGGCTCATACACATGCCCCCATTTAGGCATCTTGGTGAACATAAGGCTGAGAGATGGATGGTAGAGACTGTGGTGATACAGTATGTACAAAGCCTGTACATGCTTTAAAGCTAGTAAAATAGCCTCAGGAATTGCATAAACCACTAGCAATCTCCCACCAGCATTGTGGTTTTGTCAATGACAAGGTCAAGGTAAAGTGAGCAACTAATTCCAATCCACTGAATTAGCACAGATCTGCACAAAACAGAACCTGTTAACTCTTTCTGGCATGAATCTCTTTCTCTAAAGCTGGAAACTAACGAAAACCACATGGCATTACCACCCAACGCGCCTTGTTACTGTAATATGGGAAACATCTGAATATTTATCAGCCATGCTTATTTTTAGTAGGCTTTGTCAGTTACGCAAGATGTTTGGACTGGAGCACCATCACATTATATAAACACTCACTAGCCACTTTATTAGGTACACTTCCTTGTTGCTTCACTCGTTGTCCATTTTATCAGTTCCACTGTAGTCCCATCTGTTTCTCTACATACTTTGTTAGTCGTCTTTAGTCTGTTCTCTAATGGTCAGGACCCCCACTGGACCACCACAGATCAGGTATTATTTGGGTGCTGGATCACTGACACTGGTGTGGTGGTGATGTGTTAGTGTGTGTTGCCCTGGTACAAGTGGAGTGGAGTGTTCAAACACCTCAGTGTCACAACTGGTCTGAAAATAGTCCACCAACGTCCAGACACCAGCATCCTGTGAGCAGTGGTTCCCAAACTTTTCCCCTTTTGTAGATAAGAATATTTTCCACTGGAATTTAATTTAAACATTGTTATTCATACAAAACTGCGATTTATTACTGAACAAAACAAAATAACACACCACCACCACATCAGTGTTACTGCAGGGCAGAGAATGATCCAATCCCCAAACAGTACCTGATCTGTGGGGGTCCTGACCATTACAGAACAGAGTAAAGGGGGCTAATGAAGTATGTAGAGAAACAGATGGACTACAGTCTGTAATTGTAGAACTGCAAAGTTTCTCAATATGGTAAGTGGAAGAGATCAAATGGACAATGAGTGTGGAAACAAGGAGGTGTACCTAATAAAGTGATCAGTGAGTGTATATGATAGACAAAAACATTTCCTGTTAGCTTACTTGACAGGCATTTAGACAGAAGGTACCTTTTTCACAATGTGTGCCGTAGAAACCGTCCTGGCACTCGCACACATGCCTCTCATTGCAGTAGCCTCCGTTTCTACAGCCGCCAGGACACTTTGCTTCAGAGGAGATAAAAGACATGATGAGGGCTCTCCGGCCACTTCCTTCCAATACCACTTCAAGGCTAACCACAGGCTTCTACAGGCAACTGAATTCAATCACAAATGCTTTCAAAAGAAGTGAACAGCGATGCATGAAGAAAAAGTGGTGGAACCACAGTGTTGGCAAGTCTGGCAAATATGCCTTACCCAATACAGCCTTATCCCATATTTGGACTGTTGTGGTCTAGCATGTATTTTGTTCTAATACTGCATGTTTTTTCTGAAGGCCATGTGGTCTGGTCATATTAAAGGCTCATTCCATGGAAACAAGTGTAGCTTCCAGACGTGTTTTAAAAACAATTTCCTCTCTTTCTACAAGCAGTAGCGCTGTCTGGAATATTTGCTACAGATGACCAGCTGCCCCAAGGGGGAACCTGGCACTAATTCTCATTCCCTTGCTCCAGAAGAAAAACAGACATGGAATATTTGTCTCATCTCCTTAAGAAACAAATCCTGTCTAAGTCTGAAATGAGGACTTTTCCACGTGCTTTTGTTCCAGGCTTTATCCTCACTCGTTATAGAATCCCAATGATCACCAAACACTGTAATGCAAACTGTGCTTTACGTGCAGTGTTGTCTTATAGCTCCTAAATATACTAAATGTTTCAGTAATTAAAACTGTGTTAACATGCACCTCTATTGGTGGAAAACAAACACTGAATAAATACTTATTTTTTCACTAGCAAGGGGTAGCATGCTACTTTTGAAATCAAATTATGAATATTGTTAATTCTTTCTTAATATTCACTTGAATTTGTTATTCGCTTGTTTTTAATGCACCATGTTATGTATATTTTCTTGGAAGCACAATGGACTGCGTGGACACATGTTTTGTTTGTTTTGGGTTTTTTGTTTTGCAATTTATTATTTTTATATACATTCACCAGCCACTTTATTATGTACACCTGGTCAACCACTCTTCAGCTCAAATACAGTGGGACAATAAAAAGCCACTGATTGTGCAAGTTCTCCTACTTAGAAAGAGGAGAGAGGTTTGTAATTTTCATTATAGGTACACTTCAACTATGAGAGACAAAATGAGAAAAAAATCTATGAAATCGCATTGTAAGATTTTTAAAGAATTTAATTGTAAATCATGGTGGAAAATAAATATTTGGTCACCCACAAACAAGCAAGATTTCCAGCTCACACTGACCTGTAACTTCTTCTTTAAGAAGCTCTTCTGTCCTCCACTCGTTACCTGTATTAATGGCACCTGTTTGACCTCGTTATCTGTATAAAAGACACCTGTCCACAGCCTCAAACAGTCAGACTCCAAACTCAACCATGGCCAAGACCAGGAAAAAAAATTGTAGACCTGCACCAGGCTGGGAAGAGTGAATCTACAATAGGCAAGCAGGTTGGCGTGAATAAATCAACTGTGGGAGCAATTGTAAGAAAATGGAAGACTTATAAGACCATTGATAATCTCCCTCGATCTGGGGCTCCACGCAAGATCTCATCCCATGGGGTCAAAATGATCATGAGAACGGTGAGCAAAAATCCCAGAACTACACAGAGGGACCTGATGAATGACCTGCAGAGAGCTGGGACCAAAGTAACAAAGGCGTACCATCAGTAACACAATACGCCGAGAGGGACTCAGATCCTGCAGTGCCAGGCGTGCCCCCCTGCTTAAGCCAGTACATGTCCCAAGCCCCATCTGAAGTTTGCCAGAGAGCATATGGATGATCCAGAAGAGGATTGGGAGAATATCATTTGGTCAGATGAAACCAAAATAGAACTTTTTGGTAAAAACTCAACTTGCCATGTGTAAAGGAAAAAGAATGCTGAGTTGCATCCCCAAAAACACCATACCTACTGTGAAGCATGGAGGTGGAAATATCATGCTTTGGGGCTGTTTGTCTGCAAAGGGAACAGGACGACTTATCCGTGTTAAGGGAAGAATGCACGGGGCCATGTATCGTGAGATTTTAAGCCAAAACCTCCTTCCATCAGTGAGAGCATTGAAAGATGGAACGTGGCTGGGTCTTCCAGCATGACAATGATCCCAAACACACCACTCGGGCAACGAAGGAGTGGCTCCATAAAAAGCATTTCAAGGTCCTGGAGTAGCCTAGCCAGTCTCCAAACCTCAACCCATAGAAAATTTGTGGAGGGAGTTGAAAGTCCGTGTTGCCCCAAAACATCACTGCTCTAGAGGAGATCTGCATGGAGGAATGGGCCAAAATACCAGCTACATTGTGTGCCAACCTGGTGAAGACTTACAGGAAACGTTTGACCTCTGTCATTGCCAACAAAGGTTGTGTTACAAAGTATTGAGTTGAACTTTTGTTATTGACCAAATACTTATTTTCCACCATGATTTACAATTAAATTCTTTAAAAATCTTACAATTGGTGATTTCCTGGATTTTTTTTCTCATTTTGTCTCTCATAGTTGAAGTGTACCTATGACGAAAATTACAGACCTCTCTCCTATTTCTAAGTAGGAGAACATGCACAATCAGTGGCTGACTAAATACTTTTCTGCCCCACTGTACATAATCAGCCAATCACATGGCAGAAACAGTGCATTTAGGCATGTAGGCAAGGCCAAAATGACCTGCTGATGTTCAAACTGAGCATCAGAATGTGCAAGAAAGGTTATCTGGCTTGTCTGAGTATTTCAGATACCTGGTGATTTACTGGGATTTTCATGCACAACCATCTCTATTGTTTACAGAGAATGATCCAAAAAACAGAAAATATCCAGTGAGTGGCAGTTCTCTGGGCAGAAATGCCTTGATGATGCCATAAGTCAGAGGAAAATGACAAGACTGGTTTGAGTTGACAGAAAGGCAAAAATAAGTCAAAAAACCACTTGGTAAAAAATAAGGTATGCAGAAGAACATCTCTGAATGCACAACATGTTGAACCTTAAAGCAGATGGGCTACTGCAGCAGAAGAGCACACTGGTTGCCACTACCATTGGCTGTTAAGAGGCAACTGAGCCTACAATTCGCACAGGCTCACCAAAATTGGAAAAAAGAACATTGGAAAAACATTGTCTGGTCTGATGAGTCTCGAATTCTGCTGCAGCATTCAGATGGTAGGGACAGAATTTGGTTCAAACGACATGTAAATATGGATCCATCTTGAAGTATATCAACGATTCAGGCTGGTGTAATGGTGTGGGGGACATTTTTGGCACACTTTGGGCCCCTTAATACCAACTGAACATCATTTAAGCACCACAGACTATGTGAGTATTGTTGCTGACCATGTCTATCCCTTTATGACCACAATGTAAGCATCTTCTATATGCCATGTCATAAAGCTCATATCATCTCAAAAAGGTTTCTTGAACATGACAATGAGTACACTACTCAAATGGCCTCCACAGTCACTGGATCACAATCCAACAGAGCACCTTTTACGATGTGGTGGAATGGGAGATTCGCATCTTGGATGTAGAGCTGACAAATTGACAGCAACTGTGTGATGCTATCTTGTCAACATGGACCAAAATCTCTCCCTTGCTGAATCGATGCCACAAAGAATGAATCCAGTTCTGAAGGCAAAAGGGGGTCCAACCCGGTACTACCAAGGTGTACCTAATAAAGTGCTCGGTGAGTGTACATACACAGATATAGGGAAATGAATGATTACAAATGAATGGTGGATACAGCATATTAATATATATATGTAACCTAACCAAAGTCAAGGTGATAACCCAATTGTAGATATGGAACAATTAGCCTAAAATTCGACTAAATAACACAAATCAGTAAACTTTATTGGCTGGTGAATCGTTTAGCTGGGTTTTTGCTTCACAAAGGCCCAAAAGCTGGCTACATGAATGCAGCTCACAACTGATCTCCTGCATTTTGGTCATTAGGGCACCTTCAGCTGTCACTGATGAACGTGCTGCTTCCTCCCTACAGAGACATCAGCCAGATGGACCATTTGATCTGTAGAGTGTGTGTGGAAGAGGGGGGTGTAAGGAATGCAACCTTAGGTGTGTGTGTGTGTAGGGGGGGTCATGGGCTGCAGCTGGCAGACTTCACATGACATCATGGGCCAGCGATGGCCCATCAGAAACGCACACGCCTTTCGTCTGCTTTCTCTCATCAATTCCTAATATGCCTCGGCCAAATTCTGGATAAGACACAAGGCCATCCTTTAATGTGCCGTGTGAGCTCAGTCTTTGTGTTCTTACCATCAAAGACAGAATAAATACCATTTTTGCACTCCACCACATATTAGCTTGCATGACATTACTATATTAACGAGAAAGATTTATTTTTAGCTAGGTTTTCAAACTCAAGGTAATCAGTTAAACACTGGTACATAAAACCAACAATAAAGAACAGTCACAAAACAGATTGAGACAGCACATACAGAAGGGTACGAGCATACCGAAGATATACTCTGTATACACGAAATGTACAGTGGGGCAAAAAAAGTATTTAGTCAGCCACTGACAAACAAATCCAGGAAATCACATTGCAGGATTTTTAAAGAATTTAACTGTAAATCATGGTGGAAAATAAGTATTTGGTCACCCACAAACAAGCAAGATTTCTGGATCTCACAGACCTGTAACTTCTTCTTTAACAAGCTCTTCTGTCCTCTACTCGTTAGCTGTATTAATGGCACCTGTTTGACCTCGTTATCTGTATAAAAGACACCTGTCCACAGCCTCAAACAGTCAGACTCCAAACTCAGCCATGGCCAAAACCAAAGAGCTGTCGAAGGACACCAGGAAGAAAATTGTAGACCTGCACCAGGCTGGGAAGAGAGAATCTACAATAGGCAAGCAGGTTGGTGTGAATAAATCAACTGTGGGAGCAATTGTAAGAAAATGGAAGACATACAAGACCATTGATAATCTCCCTCGATTTGGGGCTCCACGCAAGATCTCATCCCGTGGGGTCAAAATGATCATGAGAACAGTGAGCAAAAATCCCAGAACTACACGGAGGGACCTGATGAATGACCCACAGAGAGCTGGGACCAAAGTAACAAAGGCTACCATCAGTAACACACTACGCCAAGAGGGACTCAGATCCTGCAGTGCCAGGCTGTGGTCCCCCTGCTTAAGCCAGTACATGTCCATGCCCGTCTGAAAGTTTGCCAGAGATCATATGGATGATCAGAGATCCAGGGAGAATATCAAGTGGTCAGATTAAACAAATAGAACTTTTTGATAAAAACTTAACGTCGGCCATGTTTAGGAAGAAGAATTCTGAGTTGCACCATACCTACTGTGAAGCATGGAGGTGAAACATCATGCTTTGGGGCTGTTTTTCGCAAAGGGGACAGGAACGACTGATTAGTTTAGGGAAGAATGAACGGGGCCATGTTCGTGAGATTTAAGCCAAAACCTCCTTCCATCAGTGAGCGCACTGAAGATGGAAGGCTGGCTTGGGGTCCTTCGGCAGCATGACAAATTATCCGTCAGACGCAGGGCACCGGCGTCGGGGGGGCACAAAGGAGTGGCTCCGTAAAAAGCATTTCAAGTCCGGAGTGGCCTAGCCAGTCTCCATGACGTCGTTATCTGTATAAAATACACCTGGCCACAGCCCTCAAACAGTCAAACTCAAACTCGGGCAAACCATGGGTGCCAAGACCAAGAGCTGGGGGAGGGTGGTGAGGACACCAGGAAGAAGACTTGTAGACCGCAACCAGCTATGAAGAGTCAATATATAACAGGCAAGCAGGTTGGTGTGAATAATCAATGTGGGAGCAACTGTAAGAAAATGGAAGACATACAAGACCATTGATAATCTCCCTAGATCTGGGGCATCTCAATCATCAATCATCACAGTATTAAGGAAGACAGCCAGAAGGAAATATACACAGAACATATACTCTTCGTGGGCACTTTATTAAAGACACTTGCCCTTTCATGATTTAAGCTTTTCTGTATTTAAATTAGACACGTAACCGTGGAGTGCAGCACAAAATCAAGTGGGCAAGTTTCCTGTGGCTCAGATTTAGTGTGAATCCACATTAGAATGAGAAAATTGAGCAATCTGAACAACTTTCTAAGAAGTAGTGATCTTTGGCACTAGACTAACCAGGGCCAGTAATTCAATAACTTCCAAAATTGTTGGGTTTTCTCATGCACCCGTGTTGTGAGTATACTGAGAAAGGTGTGATTGAGGAATAACATCCAGTCAAAGGGGATCCCATGGATGTAAACAACTCGTCGATGAAAGGGATCAGAGGAGGATGCCAAGAATAGGTCAGATAAAGTGGCAGTACAAAGTTAAGCAAACTGCACTCGAATACAATGCTGGTCCGAACACACGACTCTTCATTATATGACAACAGACTACCAGTTTGAGTGTCATTGCTTTTTATAGAAAACAGAACGGCAAGGCAAGGCAAGACTCCAGTGGGAAGTGCAAAGTGAAAAACTGGATCACTGAGCAGTGGAAAAACATCACCTGGACAGATGAATCTAGACTAAGTTCATCCCTTCATGGCAGCTGTTTACCCTATGGCAGAAGGGCACTTTCAGCATTACAATGCACCATGCCACAGGGGTCGTATAGTCATGGGTGGGTTCCAGGAACATGACACCAAGTCATCCTATAGAAAATCCCTAGGATGAGGTAGAGAAGCTGTTCAGAGCATGTCAGTGCATCCATGTAATTTGCACCAACTGTGAGAAGCTATCCTGTCCGCATGGGTCAATATTCCACCAGTATGATTTCTCATTCTTGCTGTGGTTCTGAAGACCAAATAAGATCCAATGCGTTGGATGGGTATCTCTAGTAAA
Organism: Ancistrus triradiatus; assembly: GCA_025084515.1. NCBI lineage: Eukaryota > Metazoa > Chordata > Actinopteri > Siluriformes > Loricariidae > Ancistrus > Ancistrus triradiatus. The sequence goes on from JAJAGP010004692.1 coordinate 23,784, forward strand.
GTAACCATTCAGAGCAGTATCATTATGGTGAGGGCACCAAATAAGATGCCCAGCACTGCATTAAGATGCGAGTGTTTAGTTGTAATTTGAAAACGGACATGTGGCATTGCTGAGACTGAAGGACTTCCAGGGTTTGGGGGCTGTAACACGGAACAACCTGCCACATATGGAGGACAGCCTGAAGCAGAGAACCTGAGTCAGCTAACCTAAATGTGTAGACAGAGGTCTTGTGATGGATTAGTTCAGTCAGGTATGGAGGTATGAAAACATGCAGGGCTTTGAACGTAGTAAGTAATATTTTTGAATGGATCTCTACTGTGACAGGCAGCCAGTGACAGTTATACAGGGTTAGAGTGATGGGCTTTGAACCTGTCGTGACTAAGGGCTCAGACTGCAGAGTGTTTGACAGGTTTTGGTTAGAAATGCTATGAGTAAGGGTACTGCAATAGCCCAGGCATGAGATGATGAATCTTTAGAAAAAAGTGAGGGATGGAGCCAAACAGGTAATTGAATGATGACTACCCATGGGACAGCGTGCCTTAAAGTTGAATGATGGATCAAAAATGATACCAAGATTTGTTGACATCTGAATCGATGTGGAGATGTGGAAACTCCAGCTCAACAGAATAAAAAAATTTTTAGTGTTTGGTGAGTGAGTAGGTACTCATCCAGAATTTATAGCAGAGATAAAATAGCTGTAATTTGACATGGAAAGACCCATCTACTACTTATACTAAGGCTTGAGACCACAAACCACATCATCATCAATCGTCTGTCATTGGACAGACAGCAAAGGCTCCTGTGTGGCCCTAAAGGCCTTGATGTTTCCCAGGTTTGCCTTTAATCAAAGAGCTATCATTAAAAGTGCATATTGTAATAACATTTTACATGGCTTAACCCTTAAATAGTCCAGTCTAGCAGCCTCATACTCACAATTACAACTTCCCATACTTTTCATTCATTCATACAAGCTTAACTTCCAATTCGAGAGTGTGGTATCACATGCCAAGCTCAACTCAGACTCTGCCTGTGCATCTCTGGATGTCCTTTCGGGTGTCCCCACATGGGTTTACTCCGGGTACGCCGGTTTCCTCCCATGATTCGGCAAAGCTGCATTAGGTTACTGGGGGGTGCGTCCAGGGGGGGTGTGGGGCCCAGTGTGGATGTCTGATTAGTATCGATGTAGAGGCGTTGCCTTGGTGGGTGTGAGGGAGGTGGCGCGGTTTGATGGAGGGCTGTGGATGGGGAGGGTCTGGTAAATCAATTGTCAAAATCCATCCCATCCAATGCGAACCATCGGAGGCTTGTGCCTAATTTGGTGACATATGGCGCAAGATGGGGGGGATGGGCCGGGGATCCGTGCTGGCAGAGCACACATAGGCGGGGCACTCACTCACTCACAGTGGTTGACACTTACAGACACCAATTGAACCTAACGCATGTGGTCTTCACGGCTAATGTAGAGGAATCTATAGTACCCAGAGGAGAGAGCGCCCACACATAGTATGGTGTGGAGAACTCCAAACTGGCCACGGTCAGGGCATTCTGGTCTGTGCCGGGGACTCGAAGGTCCAGGCTGGGGGGCGGTGGGGCATAGGGTAGGGGGGGGTGGAAGGTGACAGTGGGCGTAACCACCGCGCCACCATGCGCCGCATAATACCTTCTGGTCAGAGCCCATAGGGCTCCAGGGTTTATCCCTAGGTAGCACAGAGTGCAAAGGTAGCTGTGCCCTGGAAGAGGTGCCAGTCCGGCTCAGGGTTGGCACGGGTCATTGTTGCAGCCCCGGGGGATGATGCCCTGACTGGTCTTCTCTTCCTCAGACACAGAAAGTCATGTCTGCATGTGCGGCCACACCAGACTGGAAAATGGTTCGTTTAGTGATAGGCTAGTGTATGCGACCGCTCTGCCACCTGAGCACAGGAATACAGTTATGGGAGACTAAGGCTACATTTGCATTACCAGGTTGAAGTCGCACAAATCTGATTTACTTCCAAAAAGTGACACAGATCTGATTTTTTCAGAGCTGTGAGGACACGCAGATCTGATCTTTTTAAACGACCGACCTGAGTCACTCTCATATATGGTCCTAGATCGGATACATATCCAATATGTGACCATACGACCTGAATGAGAATGCTGAGATGGAATTCTTGTGACCTTTACGTCATTCCAACTTGTCCAACTTCCAACTTCAAGGGAAAATGACAACAGTGAGGGAAGTTTTCACTGGTAGGATAACGAAGTAACAGATCTTTGTAACATAAATGTTTGGGGTGATGTCTCTGTACAAACAAAATTACAGGCACATATCAGAAACAATCCATGTTTGAAGAAATTCCTAAAGAAATGGCTGAGTGTGGCTACAAGATTGGTGGACTGTGGTAGCCTAGCGGGTAAGGTACTGGACTACGGACTCAAAGGTCCAGGGTTCAAATCCCACCTCTGCCACCACTGTTGGGTCCTTGAGCAAGGCCCTTAACCAACAATTGCTTGGATGAATAAGGGCGTCTGCTAAATGCTGTAAATGTAAATGTACAAGAGCACATGACTACGGTGTCAAAAAAATAAACATTTAAAAGTGAAGTTTAAAAAATAAAAAACAAAGACGCAAACCAAAGATGTGGCCATGGAATAACATGCCCTTTATAACATGACCATTAATGTAGTGCCTGTTACTGTTTACTCAATTTTGATTGTTTGAAAATCCGATTTGGTGAAAAAATCGAATTTGGCCACTTTGGCTCCCATGTGAACTTTGACAAATGAAGCCTACAAATTTCAACTTTCTTTTCAGTCACTCATTCAGATTCTTACAAGTTTTGCAACAGATCAGATGCAAATTGTAATATGGACCTGTAAAAACATCTGTAAAAACATTTCTTACAAACTCAAACTCCTGTCCCTGACTTCGGCTATAACATGTAATTTGATTGATAACAGGGATGCTGTGTGTGCAATGGACCTAACCTCTTTGACAGGTCTTGAAGAAGATTGCATTGTGTGGGGTCCTAAGGACAATGTTTCCACCCCTGTCCATCACCAAGATCGTAACCTCGAATGCTGCGACTCCATCCTGCTCGCCCCGGCACGGGAAGCCTATCTGCACCACTGCATACACAATTCGGTTTGAACCATGTTAGTATTTGCCACACTAGCTGTAAGTAATGGGTTCATTTCTAAACCAATGTGTCACGTCAAATATTTCAGCGAGTGCTTATTCACCTGACGCTTTGTGTGGCACTGAGCCTAAGAGGGGCATGTTGACGATGGGGTCATCCATGATGTCTTTGTCGAATGATCGTACACTCTGGAACTCGTAGAAGTACTCTTCCTAAAGAAGAAAGTGATACTGTCACTGCTCATAACAAAAGTTTTCACATGTAGACCTCTGGTGTCCTCCTACTGAAGGAGGGCACTTGGGGCCAGCGCAGGCAGCTTTGGTTTCCGACTGCTTTGACTTCCAGTTAAACATATTTAGGTGAGCATATCTTTTGTTTCAGTTCTCCTCTTTCTAGCTATGCTGCTATAGCTAATGCTGCCGGGGTCCCATCATACCCGGGCCACTTAATGCCGATGTGCATACTTCACATTTTATTCGAACTTTGACTCCATGACTTTAGTTTCGTTCTTAGATTTATCATCTACGCCACCCAAGGAGGTTGGGTCCCTTTTTGAGTCTTGGTCCTCCCAAGGTTTCTTCCTAGAACTAGGGAGTTTTTCCTCTCCACTGTCGCCCTAGGCTTGCTCAATTTGGGATTGGACGTAGATATTAGGAGATAATCTAAACTTGTAAAGTTGCTTTGAGACGATGCTCCATTGAAAAAAGCGCTATATAAATAGATCTGACTTGACTTGACTTGACTTGACTTAGTGAAATTTAAAGGCTATGGCTGGCTATGTACAGTAGTACACCAGTCTACCTAAACTATGTTTGTGGATGCCTTGGCAAAACATTTGAAAAGCGGACAAGTCTGATAACCAGATGTTTTTCAATGTGGTATGAAGTAGAATTACTTTTATTTAGATAAAGGGTGGAGATAAAAGTTAAAAATCAAGTAAAATGTTTAGAGCACTAATCACTTTAAATGTGGGCTATAATGTTGACAAGATGAGAATGGTAAGAAAGGGGAAATGAGTCAATAAGGAAGTAATAAGATTGAGAAGAAAGAGAATGAGAAGGGTAAGGTGGTCATTTTGAAATAACATAAGAAAAGTTGAACTGTTTAACGCTGACCATGAGATGGAATGTAATTGAGTGCAATGTGTTAACCAGTTAGCGACATGCATTCTGTATACATATACACTATATGGACAAAAGTATTGGAACACTCCTCTTAATCATTGAGTGCCATAAACTTAATAATTCGATAACTGCAGCAAATCAGATTTTGTCATGTCATTTTTAATATTAAATAATCAAATTCTTCATTTTCTTTAATCTATATCGTGTTTGAGAGTCTCCACAAAACTTGCCGTTTAGTGCCGGGTGCGACGTTTATTTCGAGGGTTGCCAGACCCACAAAATAATCCCCCACCTGGTCTATGTAAATAAGCCCTAGAGAAGCGAAATATCTAAGAATAATAGGAAATGGCAACCATGGTTTGTATATAAACAGGTGCACCTAGCCATGCAGTCCCCTAGTGATGGGAATTCTGGCTCTTTTCAGAGAGCCGGCTCTTTTGGCTCGGGTCACTAAAAAGAGCCGGATCTTTCGGCTCCCAAGTGGCTCTTTAGATTTTTTGTAGCTTAATTTATTACCAAATTATGTGTAAAATGAATTACTAATGTAAAAACACATAATATCCTATGTTTGTTGTTATGAATATGGTTTTTATTTATGTACTCACAATGGGACACAGTAAAATAAAATACAAAAACAAAGACCCATCTCAATTACAGGTCCAATCTGGTTTCAGGTCTCTGATTATGTGTCTTATTTGTAAATTTGCAACTATATACAGGGAAACAAGACATCATCAACAAAACATCACTCAACAAAATATAAATAAAAATGTGCAAAAAAAGAAAAAGCAGCATCCAGGTTACAGTTTTTAATGAAGACTGCCATTCAAAAAAACCAAGGATCTCATCTTTGAGGGGTTAATTCTGCTTCCCCTTTCTGTTTTATAAATATCTATTTATTTATTTATTTATTTTTCCATTACGCATGTACATGTACAACGCAACGAAATGTAGTTTAGCATCTAACCCGAAGTGCAATAAGCAGCAATGTGTCGGAAAGTACAATTAATTAAAAAATATATAAATCGGCTCACAAACAGGAACCGGCTCCCGTCGTTCAGTTCAAAGAGCCGGCTCTTAGAGCCGGATCGGTCGCGACCGACACATCACTACAGTCTACCCTTACAAGCATTTGTGAAAGAATGACTCGTTCTAAAGCTTACTGAATTCAAGCATAGCCTAGCGGTTAAGGTGCTGGACTATGGATCGAAAGGTCCAGGGTTCAAATCCCACCTCTGCCAAGCTACCACTGTTGGGTCCTTGAGCAAGACCCTTAACCCACAACTGCTTGGATTGTAAGACTGTATCAGTTGTAAGTCGCTCTGGATAAGGGTGTCTGCTAAATGCTGTAAATATAAATATAATATAATATAAGTCAGTTCAGAATCAGGTTTATTGCCAAGTAAGTTTTCACAAACAAGGAATTTGTTTAGGTGTATTGGTGCATGACAAAAAAGGAATAAGACCAAGACATGACAAATAATATAAAGCTATTAATTATATATTAATTATATTAAATATATCCATTAGGACACGCCTAATGTAAACAAGGTGCAGGCATTCACAGTTGGAGATTATGCATTATTATAGCATACCATGTGGAGTGGTACGCTATTATGCATATGTGCAATTAGGTTACTAAAATATGTCTATGAGGGGGATTGAGGCTGTAAGTGGTAAATCCGGGCGTTGTTGATGAGGCCGACTGCAGTTGGGAAGAAACTGTTTTTATGTCTTGCGGTTCTGGTCAGAGTAGACCTTAGCCTCTTGCCTGAAGGAAGTATGCTGAATAGATTATGTCCAGGATGAGAGGGATCAGCCACGACCAACTGTGTGTGGTATTATTGAAAAGTGGTAGCATTTAGGAACCACAGCAACTCAGCCATGAAGTGTCAGACCATGTAAAGTTACAGAGCGGCATCACAGAGTGCTAAGCTGCATTGTGCATAAACGTCACCAACTCTGCTGACTCAATAAGAGTTCCAAACCTCCTCTGGCATTAACACAAAAAGTGTGTGCTGGCGCTTCATGGGTTTTCGTGGCCGAGTAGCTCCATGCAACTCTTGCACATCCAAGCACAATGCGGAACGTTGGATGGAGTGGTGTAAAACAGTGGAAATGTGTTCTGTGAAGTGATGAGTCATGCTTCTGTATCTGGCAGTCTGATGGACGAGTCTGGGTTTGGCAAATGCCAGGAGAATGCTACCTGCCTGACTGTATTGTGACTAAAGTTTGGTGGAGCAGGGACAATGCAATGGGGTTGTTTTCCAAGGGTTGCTCTAGGTCCCTTAGTTCCAGATGGATGAATGGGCAAAACTTTAGCTGCAAAGAGGGGACCAACTCCATATAAATGCATAAAAATTTAGAATGGGATGTCATAAAAGCTCCTGTAGGTGTAACATATACAGGGGTTAGACAATGAAACTGAAACACCTGTCATTTTAGACCACAATAATTTATTAGTATGGTCTAGGGCCTCCTTTTGCGGCCAATACAGCATCAATTCGTCTTGAAAATGATATATACAAGTCCTGCACAGTGGTCAGAGGGATTTTAAGCCATTCTTCTTGCAGGATAGTGGCCAGGTCACTATGTGATGCTGGTGGAGGAAAACGTTTCCTGACTGGCTTCTCCAAAACACCGCAAAGTGGCTCAATAATATTTACTCTTTACTAATAAACTGGTGACTGTGCAGGCCATGGGAGATGTTCAACTTCACTGTTCATCAAACCATCTGAACTCTGGTATGTCACCCATAATGTTGTGTGCATTGCAATATTTTGAGCAAAACTGTGCTCTTACCCTGCTAATTGAACCTTCACACTCTGCTCTTACTGGTGCAATGTGCAATTAATGAAGATTGGCCACCAGACTGGTCCAATTTAGCCATGAAACCTCCCACACTAAAATGACAGGTGCTTCAGTTTCATTGTCCAACCCCTGTAGGTGTCCCAATACTTATATTTTTATTTGTTTTGTCCATAGACTGTATGAGATCAATAAAGTAAACAAAGTAAAGTCACCAAACCCTGTAATCATCTACTGGCACTCATATTTGCTCGGTCAGCACCAAGCTTGTTGGCTTGTCAGAAATCCTATGTTGAATACATTTTTATGTATATCTTGGGAAATTTGTGGAAATTGTTTTGCCATCTCAGCCATTTTTGGGTCCTTGTACAATGTATATTCCAAAAGCTTGAGGAAAAGGCCTCTATTCTCCTAACATAGCACTGGATTTTCAATCACTATCCTACTGTAATAATGTTTGATTTTTATTTATACAACCCCAAATCAGAAAAATATATGCAGTGTTCCTTCCATTTCCTTTGACTTTTATTTTATTGCAGACAGTATGAACCCAAGATATTTCAGTTTTTTTCTGGTCAACTTAATTTAATTTGTTAATAAACATCCAACACATTCTAACACATTCCAAAAAAGGTTGGGATGGGGGTAATTTAGACATCACCTGTTTGAAATAACATCATCATTTAGTTTTTTACCTCATTACTAGCCCTAGATTGTTCTCGTCCCAACATTTTTGGAATGTGTTGCAGGCCTGAAATGCAGGAATGGATGTTTAATAACAAATGAAATGAAGTTGACCAGAAAAAAAACCTGAAATACCTTGAGTTCATACTGACTACAGTGAAATAAAAGTCAAAGGAAATGTAAGGAACACTGCATATATTTTTTTTCTGATTTGGGGTTGTACTTATTTCAGCCCAGCATAGACATGGCTCTGACTCATATGCTTCTGAAACCATTCATCATCATCAAATACTGCATTCCAGACTCCTTGTTTAGTCAAAGCTAAACCTTTGTCATTTTGGCCCCATATATGTGACCTGGAAAGCATAACCTTGAATGAATCTTTACAGAATACTGAAACCATGACCATTTTGAATTTGGGTCCAAACATGCGCTGTGGAAAAATGGTCAAAACTGCCCGCGACGTAGCGGTATTACTCAAGACGGAAAAAGCACTGCTGGCGGGGTCTGGAGTCTGAGATGGTGCGGACGAGCTAACAGAGGCAGCTGTGTGTAACTTCAGTTTAGTTTTTAATCAGAAAGCGGTCCATCATGAGCTTTCTATGCGATAGCTTTATTAAATGTTAGATGAATGAATGATCGAAAGGCAACTGCACAAAGTAAAGAAGAAAGAACATAGTGAATCACTTGCTTTGGGCCTGGGGGGGACGTAGCGTGAAATGTAGGATGGTGAAAAGAGGGGTTACGGATTCGTAAATTTGATTATGCTGTGTAAATCACCCTAACAGAGGAGCACATATATCTACAAGGAGTGAATGGGCCCTTTTGGTTGCTGTGTGTGTTTGTGAATTGGTTTATTTGCTCCAAAGGCAATGAGGCTTTCTTCTCTAAATAATGTTCTCAAAGCTTTGAAAATTACACACTTGTCAGAGTGGCTGTGATGGCACGGCAAAATACACACGCCACAAAAAAAAGAGTTCCCAACGGAGATGAAAGCAAAGGATGACCATTTTTTTTCCTTCCTGACTCCCTCTTCTTTTTCTCCTTTTTGGATTTCTGGAGCACAGTGGTGTTTGATGAAGGGAAAAATACACAGGCCGTGTGGAGAGCTTTGCTAATCCTGCTGCTGAATGGTAATAACCAACACAGATAACTCTCGCCGCAAGCCTTTTATGCCGAAGGCCTTTGTTCTTAAGCCTCAGCGGCAAGCTTTGAAGTACGGCTAACAGAACCCAGGAATGAGTGGACCCTCTCTCTCCCCTTCACGCTCTTGCTGTACTACTCCTCTCCTAGTTATCTCTTAGTTAGCATCTCTCCTCCTTTCGTTTTAAGCCCACTTCATTCTTTTCCAATCTTCTTGCCAGTTGTGGATTCTGATCTCAGTGGCTGTGGTTATATTATTTGTAAAAGCATAATATACCAAATAAGCTTGGATCAGAGAAGGATCTCAGATCCAGAGTATGGAGTGCACCTTTAATGATTTTCGCAAAGCCAATTTATTTTTCTTCCCATTTTTAAACTCGAGACCCTTGAAGCTATGATTGAAACAAATACGCTTTTCACTAAAGATGAAATAATACGCCCACCAGTCATTTTATTAAGAACACCTCCTTGTTTCTACACCCATTGTCCATTTTTATCAGTTCCACTTACTATACAGAAGCACTTTGTAGTTCTACACTTACAGACTGTAATGCATCTGTTTCTTTACATACATGGCTGGTCCCCTTTTCTCTCTAATGTCCTCTAATGGTCATGGCCCCCACAGATCAGGTATTTTTTGGGTACTTAATCATTCTCAGCACTGCACTGATGCTGCTGTAGTTTTTAAAGTCTACACCTTGTACCCTGTAGATTTGTTGTTGCACAGTTTGTGTTAGTCTTTCATCAGTGCTCACAGGCTGCTGCCTGCAGGATGCTGGTGGCTGGACATTTTCGGTAGATGGACTATTTTTAGTTCAGCATTGACACAGGTGTTTAAAAACTCCAGCAGCACTGCTGTGTCTGATCCATTCATACCAGCACAACACACACTAACACCATCACCACCACGTCACTTAGAAATAGATGTTCCTCAAGGTTTTTCTTAAATCGTTACCAGTTATAGAATCACTTTTATTTAAAGAACAATTTAAAAGCTATACATTTCTATTGGAATTTCTGCAGAGACACAAAAGACTGTATAGGCTGTAGGGCGCCGTTACCATAAAAATCATACCTTCCAGATAAACATTCATTTGCTGCCCTATAGAAATCAGTTAAAGCACGAAGCTGAATCGTCACATAATGTAAGTTTTCTCTCTTTTTTAGCATTAGCAGAATCATTTCTATTTAAATAACTAATTTAACAGCTATAAAGATTAGTTGCAGTGCAATATGTGTGTTATAGGGGTCCTGTTCAGATTCTGCTCTGTATTACGGTTCTACCTTAAACAGCAAGAATTCTGCAGAGAAATTAAATACTTCTAAACACTATATAGGAGGTTGTCAAAGAACATTTTTGGTTTCCAGAAGAACCTTGACGTACAAAGCTATATACAACCCAAAACGAGCTTCGTTGTAAAACCAAACTTCTTTAGGGCTTCATGAAAAGGTTGTTTTGTGAATAAATAAACCTTTTTTCCGGCAACTTTAATAGTAAATTAAATAGTGTATGGTATTGGCACAGATGCAATCGTGTTTTGCAATAAAAAGTAATACAAGAGGTGTGTAGCTAAGCTTCTTTGCTCTGAGATTGGATTCTGTACCTGATCATCAGTTACTTGCCAGGTGAAGTTCACGTGGTGGATCTGGACAGGGATAGCGGGCATCCGCTGCTGTGCTTTCCTGAAATCGTGCGTGAATGGAGCCATTTTCCCCTCGGACACAATCAAAATATCCTCCTCAAAACCTAAAAAACATTCAGGCACAAACACCTCTCTCTTCACACTAATGATTTACAGACATTCCAGCAGGTTACTCAATGAATTAACAAATCTGCTTTCTGGTCCCAGACTGTAAATATTGTCAGTATAACGTATTAACTAGTCTAATAATGTAACCATGGATAAACGTACCTATTAATATTCGTGCTTGCCTGGCATCAATCCACATGAACAGACTTTTTTGCTCGGGGGCAGCTTCGACTGCCAAACCCCCCAAAAGTAGCAGAAAGTAGGTTTTGAAGTGCAGCTGAAATGCAGGCATCCTACAAGTCGTTCCGAGCAATCCTCTCGCTTAATCCCCGTGAGCTACTGTATTTAATGTAACCTATTTAGGTTTAAATCCTGCGTATTATAATGGATCACCACTGCGTCCTGACCTGACAGAATGAAATGCTCAAGCGCTTCGCAGCCTACTGGCTTAAATACAGCTGCAGTTGTAATGCACAGTCCTCACCACTGGGTGGCGGGACAGTGTATCAAAATAGCCAGTACTACTGTATATACTCAATACCTATGATGGATTGACGCCCTGTCTAGGGCTGTTTCGCACATGAGGAATGAAGGAATGAATGAATGGATGAATGAATGAATGTATAATCAATTATAGGTTTACGTGCATGTGTTCCCTGTACAATTTTCCTCACGCGAGCGAATAGAATCATTTGTCAATAATTGTTTACATTACAAAAAGCACAAACAAAGACACTGCTATCAATTTGCCATGTACTGTAGTCTGATAAAGACTATTTATTAAAAAAATACTATTTTTTACTATTAGAATCCAGTCACGCCAGTCAAATCAGAAAACGTTTGGACAGTATGGAAATGCAAATAAAAAAATCGCAGTTTACTTTGAGTTTTATTTCATTGCAGACATTTCATGTTTTATCTGGTCAACTTCATTTCAATTGTTAATAAACATCCAAAGCAGCATTTCAGGCCTGTAACACATTCCAAAAAAACATGGGACAAGGCAATTTAGGGCAAGCAAATAAAAAAATAATAAATAATGATGTGTTCAAACAGGTGATTGTAATCATGATTTGGTACAAAAGCAGTATCTAAGGTGAACTCCCATGGTCTCCAATCCCTCAGACAGCACTGCATCAAGAACCATCATTCATCAGCAGCTGATATAACCACATGGACAAAGGATTACTTTGGAAAATCTTTGTTGAGTACTAATATACAGAGTTAAATTCTAGAAAAATGTCATTTAAAACCTTCTGTGAAGAAGATGCCTTATGTTAACGATCTCCAGAAGCAGCATTGACTTCTCTTGGCTGGAAGGCATCTGGGATGGACCATCACACAGTGGAAATGTGTATTGTGGTCAGCCCAATCAATACTCCAGGTCTCTTTTGGAAGAAATGGAAGTCTTGTGTTCTGGACTAAAGACAAAAATGACCATCCAGACTGTTATCAACAACAAGTCTAAAAGTCAGGGTCAGTCATGGTATGGGGTTGTGTCAGTGCCCTTGGCAAAGGTAATTGACACTTCTGTGATGGCAGCATTAATGCAGAAACTTACATTGATATGTTAGAAAAACATACGCTGAATTCAAGACAACATGTAAATAGTAATGATACAGAATAAACCTACTTTCTGACCAGGAGGAATACATTAAATTATTCACACTTCCAGACATCAAAATGTCACTCTTCTGTCGTGGCTGACTTGCTCCCCCATCAGTCTTAGTTTCCATAGATACAACATAAGTGTTACCTTCTAATAACTGCCTACAGCAGTGGTTCCCAAATTGGGAGGGAGGCATGGCAAAGCAAATTAATGAAGCATGGTTGAGTGTGTTTGAGAATTTTATTTCTGTACTGGCCTCAATCAAGACAAAATACAGACAAACAGACATTGAAAATGAACTACTAGTGGCAGTCTCACAGCTGCAACCTAGATTTGAGAAGATCTGCAGCACAACTCAAGCCCACACCAGTGACTGAGGTGCACTGAATGAGGGGGTGGCTTGACAATATTTATTATCTACAAAAGGGAGCACTGCAGAAAAAGTCTGGGAACCACTGGCAACTTAGGGCTAGTAATGAGGTAAAAAAAAAAAAAAAAAACTAAATAATGATGTGATTTCAAACAGGTGATGTCAACAGATGATTATAATCCAGGAATCTGGAATATAATTGCATAAAGGGCAAGGGCACAAGCCTAAACTGAAGAGGCGTGATCTCTGATCCCTCAGACGACACTGCATCAAGAAATATCATTCATCAATAGCTCATATAACCACATGGAAAACTATGGACCAAAAGGTCCAGGGTTCAAATCCCACCTCTGCCAAGCTGCCACTGTGGGCCCTTAACCCACAATTTCTTGGATTGTAATATTGTATCAATTGTAAGTCACTCTGGATAAGGGTGTCTGCTAAATGCTGTAAATTTAAATGAAAAGGGATTATTTAATCAAACCTTTATTATCAAGCACTACAATACAGAGTTAATTTCACAAATGCCACTTAAATTGTTGCTGAGCAAAAAAAGAAGCCTTATGTTAACCATGTCAAGAAGCGACTACTCTGGGCTTGGAGACATCTAGGATGGACCATCACACAGGGAAAATGTGTATTGTGTTCAAACAAATCAGTATTCAAGATCTTTTTTGGAAGAAATGGACACTGTGATTGGAGCAAAGATCAAACAGACTGTTATCAGCAACAAGTCCAAAAGCCAGGCTCTATCATGGTATGGGGTTGTGTCAGTGCCTTTCTGTGATGGCAGCATTAATGCAGGTAAGTACATTGAGATTTTACAGTAGCCTATAGATGTTTTAAAGTCTGTTTTAAGGGCAAGGCCAAAGTATAGATTTAAAAAATGGAAATCATGATTGTGGTGCATAAATTTTTTTAGTGATGCAATCAATAGTATTTAACTTACTAAGGTAAATAACTAAGGTAATTGTCTTGTAATAATTTATTTTTAACATGAATTCATAATCTGGGGACATTTGTTTGTTTACTTGTTTGTGTAACGTTGCATGCATCAATGGCTATTCACAACAGGAGCAAGGTTACATTGATACTAGTCAGAAAAACGTAGTCAGCAACCAATTCTAACCATCTAATGCATATCTTTGGAGTGTGAGAGGAACCTGAAGTACCCACAGTAAACCCACTCGGACACGTTAAGGACATGCAAACTCCACACAGGAAGAGTCCATGGTCGGGATCAAGCCAGGCATCTCTGGAGCTGTTAGACAACGGCACTAACAAACTGCTTGCGCAACCATGCTGACCATCTCGGGCACTTGAAGATCCGCTAACCGAAGAATCACCCAAATGTAACATCTTCTTTCTTCTTCTTCTTCTTTTGACTTCTCCCTTTATCAGGGGTCGCCACAGCGAGTTAAACTTTTCCACCCTACCCTGTCCTCCGCATCCTCTACTCTGACCCCAACTCCCTGCATATCTTCATTTCCCACAACCATATAACTCCTCTCTGGTCTTCCTCTCTGTCTCTTGTCTGGCAGCTCCATCTCCAACATCCTCCTACCAACACATCCACTATCCCTCCTCTGCACATGTCCAAACCATCTCAGTCTTCCCTCTCGAATTTTGTCTCCCAATTTTCCAACCAGTGCTGTCCCTCTGATGATCTCATTCCTAATCCTGTCCATCCTGGACACTCCTAAAGACAACCTCAACATCTTGTTCTGCCACCTCCAGCTCTGCTTCCTGTCTTTCTGTCAGTGCCACTGTCTCTAACCCATACAACAAGGCTGGTCTCACTACTCTCTTATAAATCTTTCCTTTCACTTTTGCTGCGACCCTTTTGTCACACAGCACTCCTGACACTCTTCTTCACTTCCTTTCCACACTCCCTATTTCCTTGGACAGTTGATCCCAAGTACCTGAACTCCTGTACCTTTGTGACCACTGATCCCTTTAGCCTGACTGTTCCACCTGCCTCGCTTTCATCACCAGCTTTTCATCATCATCATGTAACATAATGAGAAACAAGGAATTACAAAAAAACAAAAAAACATTCTGTGTAAAGGTTGGGGTACCTTTCCAGATATTTCAGTAGGGTTTTTAAGGTCTGAGAACTTAGTTAATTTGTTTATGCTTCTGAAATTTTTACAAAAATGTTTACGTGTGTTATCTGCAGAGGGTGTTTCATAACTTATTTTCAACTAGTAAATGAACAAACGTGATTTGACCAGAGCTGTTCAAAAATTTGGACCATAGAAAACGATGCACGTTTTTAAGTTATGTTTCGTGTATGTGAAGAAACGATGGCGTCGATTTAAAAAACCCTAAATACTGAAGTTTGTGAACTTCATCATTCGTCAGAAACTCGCTAGCATTTTAACTCCGGAACTTCTGGTTCTGCAACTTCTGTGCGCGTCACTTCCTGCAACGCACCTTTCTGAGCGAGTTTCGTGCAAAGATGGCGTCCGCGCAGCTAACGGACGAGGAGCTTTTCTCTGAGTTAAAACGCCTTGGCTTCGCACCCGGCCCGGTTACCGAGAACACGCGGCCTGTGTATTTGAAGAAGCTGAAAAAGTTGCGTGAGGAGCAGCAGCGAAACCGGGGCACTAAGGGCAGGAACGGTAGCAGCGTGGGGAATAAGAGCAGCAGCGTTAGCAACGCTAGCGGCGGCGGTAGCAGCGGACATACAACCGCGGCGCTCCGGGCCAGACCGGCCGCTGGTGACGTCACGCACGCCAACTCGACCCGGAGCGCCGTCGCTCGACCGCTTCTAAACGAGAAGCGCGCCGAGAGTAGCGGGAAGTTTGTTCTGGGGTTCAGCTCGGACGAGTCGGACGTGGAGGCGCCTCTGAAGAAAGCAAGCAGGAGAGACCGAGGCTCGGCTTTTCCCTCGGTAAGGCCTACATACGAAGCGCGCAGGAGTACCAGAGCAGGATTCAGCAGCGGCAGGAGCGCGCTCGGGTCTCCGTGGTGGACAGACCGGGACAGGGGGAAGTCGAGCTTGGACGAGTCTTACTCTAATGTGGTGGAGGATCAGGACGATGACGAACTGCGGGACAGGAACGACCTCGATGAGGACGCCGACAAAAGCGGTCGGATTCTGAACGGGAGCGGGACCTCTCACAGCAGCAAGATCGCTGGGGATTACAGTGATTCGGATGAAGACGAGGACGAGGAGGAACGGGCGCGCGAACGCCATCCGCTCTCCAGACGCACCGTCTCCAAGTTCACGTCCACGTCGTATAATAGCTGGGAGCAGGAGAGGGGTGAGAAGGTGCCAGGAACGAGCTTAAGAAATCTAGCCATGGCGAGTGAGAAGGAGGACGACGAGCCAGAAACGAGTCCGCCGAGTCGCAGCTATCTGAGATTTTCCCGCTTCACCGGTGAAAATGGTGACAGCAAGAAGAACGAGCCCGCGACAATCAGCGGCGCCTTCAGTACCGGGCTCAGACCCCGGTTCAGTTCCTACAACATCTTGGCCTCGACCTACACACCCAACCACTCAAACCACACCGGTTCCAATCACACCTTCAGCCCCAAACTGAAAAGCGCCGCGCCCGAGGACGATCTGCTCGAGCAGTTCAAACGGGACGAGGTTTCATCCACCGGCGGCTTCAGCGCGCACTACCTGTCCATGTTCCTCCTGACCGCCGCCTGCCTCTTCTTCCTGCTGCTCGGCCTCATGTACCTGCGCATGAGGGGCACCGGAGCCCCAGATGCAGTGGCTGGTGAGTATCTTTAATGCTGCACAGTTTTTCCAACTACAGGTTAGTGTTGAGGCACAGGAGGTCAATGCTGGTCTAAGAGGCAGAGCTCAGAACTCAAACCCTGGTTTGTTTAATGCTGGCAGTTAAATTTGCATGTAAGCCTATACAGGTTATCTCTCTGACTGGTCCCACAATCTGCATTGGTTGTGCAGGAGTAGCCTGGCAGAGCCGTTCCTCTCCAGTCTGCACACGCGTTCATACTGGGTGTGTTCAGAGTAACCTATTAACCCAGTGTGGTACTTTTGAATGTGGGAGGAAACCGGAGTAGACCAACATGGACACACAGATTCCGAGATCGCGGTCGAACCGGGATCTCTGGAGCTATGAGACACACGCGCCACCATGCAGGTTACACCCTCCTGAAATTACCCATGGAGTGTTGGCAATGCAGGGTGACCTATAAGTCCAGTATTTTTGTTAAAAAGAGAAACAAATGACGCATAAACACATGATTAAGTATAGACCCCATTCCTTAAACCTTGCATCAACACAGCTTTGTGTTATTGGATTCCACTTCATGCTATGTAAGAAGATTAAAATATACCTGTAAATAACCCACATTTGTGGGACACTGTGCCCTGGATAAACAAGATCATGAACAGTGAAACTTCGAAAGTGCTTACTCACTTTACTATTGAAACCCATTTTCTTTCTCTTGGCAGAAAGTCATACATTAAGTCATATTAGTGTGGAAGTTTCTCATAATGACTTATCTCATAATTATGACTTCTTATTTTGAATATTATTAGTCTGACTCTGTGTGGCTGTCTCATTGAGTATTTCAGTGTCTGATTATTGAGTATCTCGTTAAGAATCTCATTGAGTCTCTCATTTTGACTGTCTCATTACTTTGCACATTTTGGTGACTCGTTATGAATGAATGTGATTATAAGTCATTATTTTGAGTAGGCTGTCTCATTATTATGACTGCCTCATTGAGTGTATCATTATTGACCATTTCATTTTGCATGTGTATCTCCGCATCACATATGAGTGGCTCATTATTTTGAGTATCTCTCTCTTAATTATGACTTAGTTTAACATGTACATTTGGTCTTACTGAATACATGCTCTTCCTGGAGAGGGACAACTCACTAATGCGGTTATTAATCGTGCTGTCTGTTTTGTCTGGAAAATGGAAAAGGTGCCATGTAGCACTGTGTCATACAGGTGAGAATGTCACTTTGGACAGTGTATGTCACAGAAAACAACTTCTAGCACTGTCTGCAGCATGGTTTCAACTCCTGTTCAAAGCAAATAAGGTCACTCAGTTTTGTCAGTTCCACCAGTCAAGTGAAGTCCGATGCTAGAAACAGTTCTCTGATTTGTACCACACAGCTGTGTGGCATTTCATAGTTGTCTGAGAGAGAGTCACTTATTTCTGTAACAGATTAGTCATCATTGGTATATGTTCTCTCGTTTCTTTGTTTCAATAGAATTCTGAAAAGAAAGATTAGTCCCTCAAAATCATTGCGTTTACTTGTCAATTCTGTTTTTTATTGATTCCAAGCTTCGATAAAAAATGTGCCAAATGTTTGAAGAGTTTCTTAATATTTCTGCTGTGATACATGAAGTTTAGCTTTTTCATTGCTATCTGTATGTGGAACATGAACAAAGCTTAATGTGGCTTAATGTACTAAAAGAATGACCTATGAACACCAGACTTTTCTCAGTTGTTCCTGGTGATAAGTACTCTACTGCTGAAACGACGAACATTTGGTCCAAATGGATATCATTTTTACATTACCGTATTTTTCGGACCATAAGGCGCACTTAAAATCCTTTAACTTTCTCAAAAATCGACAGTGCGCCTTAAAATGCGGTGCGTCTAATGTATGAATTAATTCTGGTTGTGCTTTCTGACCTAGAACCGATTGTAGATGGTACAAGGCGCTCATAAATCTGTCAAAATGTTTAGCACAGCCTTGGTAAGTTACGAAGCTACGGACACGTATGCGCAGCATAGCGGGGTAGGTAGGTAATACGTATGTGCTCGCATTAGGGGGTGGTACTGCATTCATTCATCATTTTCGAAGCGGATTTCAAACCACAAGCTATCAGTCAGCAGTTACAACTGGACATAGAGCAGCTGCGAGAGAATTCAGCATTAACGAATCAATTGATACGGAAGTGGAGGAAGCAAGAAGACGCCCTGCGCCAGGTAAAGACCAAACTGAGCTTCTGACGGAACTTAAGAGTTTTGTTTCATTTCATGCGCCTTATAACCCGGTGCGCTTTATGTATGAACATAGATCCGTTAGCAGCCGATCGTTGATATTGCGTCTTATAATCCGGTGCGCTTTATGGTCCGAAAAATACGGTAAGCTTTTTTTTCTTCCCATTTAAACCTGTAATAAAGTTTGTTGGAAACTGAGTTGTTGTTGTAGAGATCATTGTTTTAGTACATCACGCCTTGTGAAGCTTCTTCCTTATAGGTTTAAGTCCTGGCCGTGTATTTGAAGCATAAAATCAGTTAGTCGGAACCGATAAGTGGAATCGAAATTCTATTTTTTAACAGGTTCCCAGTTCTTGAAGTGTTGGAA
The DNA here is from genome assembly GCA_025084515.1 of Ancistrus triradiatus. NCBI lineage: Eukaryota > Metazoa > Chordata > Actinopteri > Siluriformes > Loricariidae > Ancistrus > Ancistrus triradiatus. The sequence continues at coordinate 42,705 of JAJAGP010004692.1, forward strand.
CCAGTTCTGAATCTGAACCTGGTTTCGATGCCCAACGCTAGTTATCACAGGAAACCCAGTGTTGTATGCTGGCTGAGACAATGCCAAAAGAGGGGCAAGAAGGAGGGGTGGAAGCCACAGATCTGTTCAGGCAGTTGGAGCACCAACAAGTACGCATCAAAAACGACACCCAGTTGTTTGGTTGGCTGAGGAAATGCAGCTCAGTGTGCCGGTTAAACTGCACTGTAGACACCTTTCAAAGCCAGCCACTCCAGACAGAGCTTTTTTACTTCTAGACAAAACAGACCACGTAGTTTGTGAATTGACTGGCATTACATACACATCTCTCCACAGGAATAACACATACTCCAGACCGCCAAATATATGTTGCGATACGAATGAGATGCTAAGTCATAAATCTGTGATACTAAGTCATAATTACTGTTGCAGTGATCCAATATTCTGGACCTTATTAAACTAATTGGATATTGGCCAGACATGCTCAATACACGTTCTATGCCGGCTCTTGGCTGCAGTTGCATTTGACCTGAAATGTTATTCCAAAACGTGATGAACATTAAAAACTTGCTTTTTTATTAACAAAATAAAGCTCATACTTTTAAGTAGTAATTAGCTTTTAGGCAAACTTATTTGTTTAAAGAAATTAAAGTAGCCTCGGTCAGTGAATCGGTCAATGCCCCAGTGCAGGGGTTGGAATCGGTAATGTAAGAGAAAAACCGGGACCAATGCATGTATGGTAATATTGAGATACTATATCATAATAATCTGAAACTTTCTGGCTTGGTGTGCGGCTTTTATTTAAGTATTGGAAATGGATTTCCTTGCATTACAGGATGTTTGTTTGCTCAAGAACTAGGATAAGGAGTTTCATTTGGCAGAGGTGTCTGTTTACTGGATGTAACTAATAAAATGAAATGATAACGTCAAGTCTAAGGATTGTCGAGTCTGTACGGAGACCTGAGACCTTGCCTAAATTCCTAATCCTGATGTCTCTTAGTTGTGTGGAATGAACTTGTGTCTGTTTGGAATTTGAGAATAGGGTTGTGCAAGCTGCAACAAAATTACTATGCTAAAACATTTTCTTTACGTGATGGTGGCTTTTCACGTTGTTAGGGCCAGGCTACAGTTAACTATTTTCAGCTCATTAATACAGACATCAGACAAATGTTTCTGGTCATGAGAAGGTTACTCTAAGCAGTTATTTAAAATCACCTTACAGAAATGTGATTTTACTACGTAATGCATGTGAAGTGGCAGTGTATTATATTTCAGGCATCAGTTCCTAATACAGACTTCTCTCAATGCACTGTTTAAAAAAAGCCATTCAGGCGTTTTTGTTCACAAACTGCACATATACCCTCAGGGTACATGATTAACAGTATCTGTTTGCAAGCCAAAAATAATGGGAAAGGGTGTTAATTGCAGTTTAGTGAAATTTGATCTATTGACATAAGGAAAGTCATTATTAATAAAGTGTATGAGTATTAATGGACAGACCATAGACGTGTTGCAGAGAAAAGTGTGTATGATGTATCACTGTATTATAATTTCACTTTAACACTTCTGATCTTGCCACAGACCCATCCCTGGTCCCAGACTTGGCCTGTAACTCACAAGCCTCTGGCAAGTCAGAAACACACCAACACCCCTGGTCTTTCAGGTGCCAGATCTTTGGTATCTCCTGCACCATAACCGCAGCCTTACTTGTGCCAGACCTGTGCTAGACCTGTGCTTCACCTCCTTGGTCTATCAGGCTCCAGGCCCTTTTGTTCTTTCTTATCCCTTATATTGCACAAGGCTTTTTTAAAAGTGACCTTGTCATAGATCTCATCTTTGGAGGGGTGAGGTGAGGCCAATATATATATTTTTTTACTAGTTCCAGTTAATAGTCTTTGACAGTGAGATGGTCCTGGGTTCAATCCGTGGTGGAGAAGTCTGGGTCCTTTCTGTGTGGAGTTTGCATGTCCTCCCAATCCAAAGACATGCGTGTTAGACTAATTGGTGTCTCTAAAGTGCCCCTAGAGTGGGTGTGTGTGAGTGAACATGCCTTATAATGGATTGGTGCCCTGTCTAGGGTTGTTCCTGCTGTGCCGCCGGCTAGGCACCGGCTTTCCCGTGATCCTGGTCAGGGTTAAGCGGTTAAGAAAATGAATGAATCCTTATTATCAGAGTGCATGCAGAAGTTCTTGAGGTTTGACATTTTAGACTACATTGTTGTCGGCGCAAGGATTTAATCATTAGCATTTCTGTTTGCGCTCAATAAAATGGCTCATTTGTTGAAATAATTTATTACTGAACTTACAAGTTTCCAAGGAGGCTCAGGTGACTGTCAGATTTGACAGACATTAGTTG
>JAJAGP010004693.1:0-45018 GCA_025084515.1 Ancistrus triradiatus
TTATCATCTACGCCGCCCAAGGAGGTTGGTTCCCTTTTTGAGTCTTGGTCCTCCCAAGGTTTCTTCCTTTAACTCAGGGAGTTTTTCCTTGCCACTGTCGCCCTAGGCTTTCTCAATTTGGGATTGGACGTAGTTATTAGGAGATAATCTAAACTTGTAAAGTTGCTTTGAGACAATGCTCCATTGTAAAAAGCGCTATATAAATAAATCTGACTTGACTTGACTTTAGTACATCGGCATGACAGAATAATGTAGAGATTAATATAAAATGCAGTAAAGATGACACTAGGGCCATTTCTCAATACCAAGTACGCCAAGCTCGGACTTGCATACTTTCTAAGTCTGGAGTAGGAATTTACACTTGCGACTACATTCTCCAGATGACAGGAAGACGCACTTCAGCTATTCTGCAATTGGAACTGCAGCGTACTTGGATATGCAGCCAACACGGTTTGCTTTTTACACCTACATAAAATCCTAAAACATCTTGTATAAAGCCTGTCAGTAATTGAGCACCTGCTCCGATCTTTTACTGTCCTTTGAAGAGTTTAATGTACGTGTAACAATGGACCGATCGCATTTAAGCATCGATAAAAACCTTCCCAAACACAAGCCAGCAGCAAACAAGTCTGGTTTTAGAAGGGAATTTAATTCGGAACTTCAAACATGTATACCAGACAACTCATATTTAGAATACAGGTTGAACAAATAATAAATATAATGCATAATAAATACGTCAATAACTTTACGTCACATCTCCGAAATTGTCCGAGCAGTTTTTTATGTAAGTTGTATCTTCACTGATAAACTGACCGCTTAGTTGCATTTTAATCAACTACATTCTCGCCAAAAAAAACTCTTATAACTTCATATCGTAACACAATTACAGTATTACTTTAGAAATTAGACATCCAGTTGGGAATCCTCTCATCCGCCATTAACGAGCTGGCAATTCATTGTGGGATATTTCGCTGTTCAAGACCGCACAAGTCTGCTGTGATGCATCCTTGGTAATATGGCCGGATCGAGAACACATCCGGGCATTTGGAGCGTACTTGGTTAGATGCGAAGTTAGAAATGCAACAGTACTTGGGCTGCGACTGATGACATCTCACAAGTACATGACAACACAAGCACAGAGAAGGACGCAGATTGAGAAACGGCCTTAGAAATGAATCAGTACTTGGGTTGCTACTGATGACTTTTCACAAGTATACAAGAACACAAGCACAGCCAAGCATGCATATTGAGAAACGGACAGTAACTACAGTCGATTTTCGACGTACATACTCGGTCCCTGATGCATGTCGCAGGGTAACGCACCACCGCAACACATTCGCAGTTTCTGCAGGAACTGCACTTTCTAGTTATTGTTATGCTCTCTCCCACACAGTAGTGTGTTACACTGATGAGGGGAGCCAGAATGTGCCCGGTGTACGTGTGAAGACTAAAATTGTGATTTTTATGTCTTTCACAGTAAACGTGGTAAACTTCATCCTGAGTCCTGTTATTTGTATACGGGTTGCTGACGAAGTCGCATCTGTTACACATGACTCGAGACTCTGGCCCCAGTGACCCAAGCCATGCATCCTGGTCTAAATGTGGTCAAAAGCCTGCGCAAATAGGTCTGTCTTTAGCCTAGACTTAAAATTTTGGGGAGGGTCTGAGTCTCGAACGAAATTGGGAAGTTTATTCCATAGTTGGGAGGCCATGTATGAGAAAGCCTTTCCCCCTGCTGTGACTTTTTAAATCTAGGAACTAAAAGAAGTCCTGCACACTGCGAACGAAGTAGAGAAGTTGGATTGTAAAACTCTAAGAGTTCACTCAGATAATGTGGGGCCAGGCCATGTAGAGCTTTGTAAGTTATAAGAAGTATTTTGTAATCAATGTGAATTTGACTGGTAACCAGTGTAGTGATGACAGAACAGGAATGATATGATCAAATTTTCTAGTTCTAGGCTGCATTCTGAACTAAGTTTATTTGTAGATTTACTAGAGTGTCCAGTAAGTAAGGCAATTTTTTGTCAAATAGTTAGGTGTTACAACTAAATTCCATTTCAAGGCTAAATCGTTTGAAATACTGATACTTAATGTGACTGATCCATCGCTATGGAAGTCAAAACCACACTCTTTTCAGCTTATCACTATTTACCGTCCTCCTGGTCCCTATTCAGAATTTCTTTAGGAATTTGCTAACTTCCTTTCATGCTTAGTACTGTCAACAGATAAGGCTTTAATTGTAGGTGATTTCAATATTCACTTTGACAATGAGCAGGATCCACTTAAAATTGCTTTCGAGTCCATCTTAGAATCCATGAGTATCACTCAGAATGTGATGGGGACCAACCCACCGCTGTAATCATACTTCAGATCTAATATTAACATTTGGTATCAATATAGATAACCTTGATGTTTTCCCGCAAAGTGATTAGATTTCAGATCACTATCCTTTTAGTATTTGAGCTATCTCTAATAAATAAAATCCGTCTGCCTCATTATCACACCAAGCACACTATCACATCTGCTACTCCAGCTGCGTTTATTAAAAACCTACCAGACTTGAAATTTAATACACCTATGGAGATCAATCATCTTGAGTGTGTAAATGACCAATTAGGATGTGTGCTTCACTCAAGCCTGGACATGATTGCTCCTGCGAGGGTCAAACGCATTATGTGATGACGAAAGCGTGTCGGAGCGCAAATTCGCACTCACACTACGAACCGCGCTCTGGCCCACCTATTTCAAGCACACCGGAGTGCGATTCATGAATCGCGCCCGGGTGTGATTGGGAGCACTCACACTATGTCACGGCTGGAGCCTACTGGCAGGAAGGAGACGCTTAACTGAGACAATATCAAGCTTAGATCATTTAACACAGACAATAGTGAGCTTAGATCACTTAACAGAGACAAAGGCGGGTTTCAACCGCGCAACATTGGCAAGAGCGGCCCTAAACCTAGTAACAGAAATAACCGCGGGCTTACCGCAGGACGAAGCATAACCTCAAGAGTTCTGAGGACATGGATAGCAAAAGCGGAAGCCGTCCACCAAAATAGTCATGACAAACAAAAGGTCCATAGACCAGAAAATACACCACACCGTGGGAGAGCTAGGACTTTGCCTAAATACAGCACCGAACAGCTGAAAGCAATCTCAGCAAGTGCCCTAACTTCTCCCTTGTTTGCTTAGCAGTCTGGTGGGGCATAGATACTGTCTTGTCCGGATCACCCCCTAGTGACCAGGAAGGACAACGCTAATTCAGTCTCTGGCTATCCGTGACACACTAGCCAAGCGACTGCACTCGGGTACCAAACGCGCCCGGGCACGGTTTGAATTGCCTACTGTGTGAGTACGTCCTAAAACAGCTTTAGGTTATGGCCACAAGCACAATTCAGTTAAGGAATGTCTTTTTGTCATTAAGCAATACTGGGAATGCAAGTTGAGATCTATGGATGAAAAGTTAAAAGAAGCTGAAGGAAAGATTGTAGAGCTAACTAATGAATGTACCAAGCATAAATCAGCTACCATAAATGCCCAGAGAACATGTGAGAACCTTCAGTGATCACTCTCACATCCTGAACAACAACATGCAAAACATAAATCTAAGCCAAAACATAAATGTCGCTCACCACCTGTAGCTCCTCCACCAGGCCAACCATGCTACATTGAAGATGAAAATCTTCGTGCATCAAATAGGTTGTACCCAGAATTAGCTGCAATTGCCAGGGGTATTGAGACTGACCACTCGGATGGATCAGAATCTTGGTTATCTGACAATGACTCTGACCACGCTAGTGCTAAAGTATCTTTTGCATGACACACTCAGATGAGACCAGTAACAATCAAATCATCTGAGGTACTTAATCGAGGAAATGAAATTAAGGAAACTAGAGTAGCGCTCAGCCATGTCCCTTTAGATGCAGCCACGTTAGACAAACTTTCCAAAGAATTTAAACACCCAAGGGAAATGGTACTTGATTTTATTGATCTCATGGAGAAAAAAATAAACCTTTATTCATTACATCCAAATGATGCTGTAGCTATAGCAAGCCGGGTGCTAAACATAACAAATAGCAGTCAGCTTTCCAACAAGGTGTTGGATGGTTTAGGTGAGCGAAGCCAGGGCGTTGATCGGGGTGGAGAATATTTAGGGAATGCATTAGCCATAAGTCTCGCAAAACCACTAACTGGGGGCAGATAACCCATTGTAAACAAAGGAAAGGAGAATCAGCTGTAGAGTACTGTGAGCGGTTTGAAAGAGTTTTTCTGCCCCAGCGTTAAACTAATTTGCCCTGCCATTTCAGCCTATCTATGTGCTATCAGTAAAGTTTTTGAGAACCGTCTTTTTGTTGATGTTCAATTCAGGGAACAAAATTTTTCATTTCTTGTAGACACAGGAGCTCAAATTAGCACACTGTCAGAAACAGTTTGTCAATCTTTAGGAGTACCTTTAACTAACAGACACATCGCAGCTGAGGGAATAGGAAATGCTGGCATTTTCTTAAGTTTATCTGCACCTTTAGATGTTAATCTAGGGCCTAAAACCATTTCATGGCAGTTTTGGGTAGGAAAAGTTGAAAACATTTTTGGGATGGATTTTCTGAGGGAACTGAACTGCTCTTTGTCAGTATTTGCTGATTCTTGTGTTTGTAACATTGCTTCTTTAAAACAGTCTGACTTGGGTGATCATATGATTTGGTCTGAAGATAAGGATGATTATGGCCTTTTGGATATTGAACCAGTTGCACTAAACAGTATCCCATTAATAGTGAAGCTTTGCAGGGTATTCGGCCTATCATTGATCAGCTTGAGAAAGTGGCATTTTGGTCAAAACACACAGTTTGTGTAATAGTCCTGTATGGCCAGTTCGTAAGGCTAATGGAAGTTGGCGACTAACAGTAGACTATACATTAGCTAATCAGCATACTGACAAGATAACTCCACTGGTTGCTGATCCATATACCATCTTTGTCATTGATATGGCCAACGGCTTTTGGTCAGTTCCATTAGCATCAGAAAGCCAGTCATGACTTGCTTTTACAGTTGGCAATAAACAATATCAATGGACGTGACTGCCACACTGGTTACATAATAGTCACACTATTTATCATCAAGCACTCAGAAAACATCTCTCTCAAGCAGAGCACATTTTGCAGTCATCCGCCATTATTCAGTATGTTGATGACGTTTTATTGAGTAATGAGAATGAGGAAACACATGACAAAGACATGAGGGCACTTCTTGATTTCATGGCCAGCAAAGGACACAAGGCAAGTTGTGATAAAGCTCAGTTGTGTTGTGATGGTGTACAATATTTGGGACAATGGGATTACACAATGTTCCAGAGGAATTTTGCCTTCTAGAAGTTCTGCAATTAATGCAATGTCCCTGCCGACTACAGTGCACAGATTGCGAGCTTTCTTAGGTCTATGTAATTACTGTAGACCTTGGATAGCTTCTTACACTGCTATTTTACAACCACTATACGATGTGCTCAAGGGTAACCCTGGACAACATGATCCTGTTGTACACACAGACGATAGCACAACTGCTTTTGTGAAGCTAAAATCAGCCTTGTTGTCTGCACCTGGTCTTGGCCTTGGTGATCCAAACAAACCTTTTACCATCTTTGTACATGAAGAATGTGGCTTCATGACATCCTGCCTAACTCAGGAACATGGTGATATGCAACGTCCAGTAGCTTACCATTCAGCTAAATTGGATGCCGTGGCATGTGGAATGGGTCCATGTTTAAGAGCAGTACAGGCTACCTATCTTGTCGTACTAGCATTTGCACCGCGAATGCTAGAGCAAACAGTCATAGTGAAAAGTCCCCATTCTGTGTCAGCATTGTTCAGTAATGGTCGTGTCTTGTCAGTGACAGCGTCTAGATGGGGCAACTGGCTTTCAGTCTTGACAGCTCCTAATGTAGTTATTCAGAATGCACCTATGAACAACCCTTCCTCTTTTATGATGTCCTCATTGACTGATGCCAGTGAGGAAGGGGACAATCATGGTTGCATCCTCAACCCACACTGATGGTCAACACAGCTCTGGATGGGCAGTAACTGACAGCTTCCAAATTTTAGACAGCGGTAGTCTTCCTCCCTCTTGCTCAGCCCAGCAAGCTGAGTTAGTGGCTCTAACTGAAGCATGTAAACTTGCATCAGGTAAGAGGGGTACCATTTACAGAGATTCTCGCTATGCATTTGGGTTGGCCCATGACTTTGGGCGCTTGTGGAGCCATCGTGGTTTCCTGACAGCTGCAGGTACCCCGGTTAAGAATGCTGATTTGGTGCAGAATCTTTTGGATGCTCTTCATTTACCTGCAGATTTAGCTATTGTGAAAGTGAAAGCGCCTAGTGGAAGCCTTACATTTGAAGCACAAGGCAACAGACTTGCTGATGAAGTGACAAAAAGGGCGAGTTTTTTTACCACCAGAGAGCATTGCATTACTTAGTAACACAGAGTGTAATACTAAGGACATCTCTTCATTTCTTAAGCGACAGTCCGACTCTTCAAACTGGGAAGTCAAGTCAAGTCAGATCTATTTATATAGCACTTTTTACAATGGAGCATTGTCTCAAAGCAACTTTACAAGTTTAGATTATCTCCTAATAACTATGTCCATTCCCAAATTGAGCAAGCCTAGGGCGACAGTGACAAGGAAAAACTCCCTGAGTGTTATAGGAAGAAACCTTGGGAGGACCAAGACTCAAAAGGGGACCCAACCTCCTTGGGCGGCGTAGATGATAAATCTAAGAGCGAAACTAAAGTCATGGAGTCAAAGTTCGAATAAAATGTGAAGTATGTACATCGGCATTAAGTGGCCCAGGTATGGTGGGGCTGGAACTGATGACGGAAGCAGCTTGAGTGGAGCTGCAGCGGATGAACATCATGTGTGTTGCTGGAACCGGCACCAGAACACAGCTCGGAGAGAAAACAGAAAATGTAATTAGTTATTGATTAAGAGCACAGTGTCTATTAACATCACTGATGCCATTCCAATCACTGATGCCAAGTTGTAGCATGAGAACCCCGGCATCATTATCTATAGCACATAGCTAGAAAAGCTAGCAACAGGAGAACTGGTTAGGTGAACACAGCCAAGACGGGATCACTGATACTTGGCAAACCCCCGAGCGGCAGAAAGACGCAACCCACGTCTCTGATCACCATAAGACTCTTTGACTATGAACCCCCAGCTCTGCCCTTATTTCTAAGGCAAGGATGCATGAGTTCAAGATCACAAGGACCGAAGCCCAGTTCAGCCAGACCGCCCACTCGACACTCCCGGCTAGCGGACAAGGCAGGCAGGCCAGACGTGACTCCAGACTCCGGCCCCAGCAACCCAAACCATGCAACCTGGTCTAAATCTAGTCAAAAGCCTGCATAAATAAGTATGTCTTTAGCCTAGACTTCAAACTTTGGAGGGTGTCTGAATCTTGAACGATAGTGGGAAGTTTGTTCCATAGTTGGGGGGCCATGTATGAGAAAGCCTTTCCCCCTGCTGTGACTTTTTTAATTCTAGGAACTAAAAGAAGTCCTGCACCCTGCGAACGAAGTAGACGAGTTGGATTGTAAAACTCTAAGAGGTCACTCAGATAATGTGGGGCCAGGCCATGTAGAGCTTTATAAGTTATAAGAAGTATTTTGTAATCAATGCGGAATTTGACTGGTAACCAGTGTAGTGATTATAGAACAGGAGTGATATGATCAAATTTTCTACTTCGAGTTAGCACTCGGGCAGCTGCATTCTGAACTAACTGAAGTTTATTTATAGATTTACTAGAGCATCCAGTAAGTAAGGCATTACAGTAATCCAACCTTGAGGTTATAAACGCAAGAACAAGTTTCTCTGCATCATTAAAAGAGAGGATATTTCTATAAGTTTAGCGATATTATGTAATTGAAAGACAGCAATTCGAGTGATGCTGGTAATGTGCGCATCAATGAAGAGATCTGAATCAAATGTGACCCGCAAGTTTTTTACAGACAGACTGGGCAATACTGGACAGCCATCTAGATTTAGGATAGATGTAGCCAACCTGTCTCTCACAGCCTTGGGTCCCACTAATAGAACCTCAGTTTTATCTGAGTTAAGTAAGAGAAAATTAAATAACATCCAATCTTTTATTTCCTTTACACAGTCCTCGATTTTGTTGATTGTAAGGCTGTCATTAGGTTTGGCTGATATGTACAGCTGTGTATCATATGCATAGCAGTGGAAACTAATGCCATGTTTACGAATAACTGAGCCTAGTGGCAGCATGTACAGAGAGAATAAAAGCGGGCCAAGCACTGACCCCTGAGGCACGCCATACTTCATTTTTGAGAGCTTAGACCTTAGATTATTTATATGAACAAACTGGTACCGGTCGGTTAAGTAGGATTTAAACCAAGAAAGTGCTAATCCCTTAATAACTACAGAATTTTCTAGTCTGTTTAGTAAAACATCGTGATCTATAGTGTCAAATGCTTCACTTAAATCTAACGGAACAAGAAAAGAAACACATCACTTATCTGAGGACATCAACAAATCATTTAGTACCCTAATTAATGCTGTTTCAGTACTATGATGGGGCCTTTTGGAGGTAACTGCAGAGCTGCTGATAGACGGCTTTTTCTAAGATTTTGGACAAAAAGGGTAGATTTGAAATTGGTCTATAATTAGATATCACACAAGGCTCAAGATTGGCTTTTTTAATAAGTGGTTTGATAACAGCAGACTTAAAGGATTTGGGCACATAACCAAAGGTAAGGGATGAATTTAAAATAACTAACACTGGCTCTATAATACTAGGTATTACTTGTTTGAGTAAACGTGTTGTAATTGGATCTAATAAACATGTTGATGACTTAGACGAGCTGATCAGTGCGGATAGTTCAGTATTAGTAATTGGGGTAAAAGATTCTAATTTTGATTTACAGCTCATTAAACAGATGTCTCCACTAGTGCTGCATCTGGAAGGTTTCTGAATAGTTTGGTGATGTGATGAGCATCGAGTTTGATGCTTAATGTTTTCTATCTTATCATTAAAGAAAGTCATGAAATCGTTACTGTTAAAATTACACAGAACGGGAGAATCACTTTCTGTAGTGTTTTTTGTTAATTTGGAGACTGTATTAAAGAGAAATCTTGGATTATTCTTATTTTTCTCTATGATTGAGGAGAAGTATCCAGCTTTAGCTTTAGTGAGGGCATGCTTATACTCTGATCATTCATTGATCATTCATTGATCATGCCTGCCATGATACTCTGCCATGTTGTCCCTCCAAGCAATTTTAAACACCTCCAATTTACTATGTCTCCACTTGCGCTCTAGATGCTGTGTTCTTTGCTTTAAGGTACGGGTGTGGTCATTATACCATGGTGCTAGCCTTTTTTTCCCTAATGCGTTTGACCCTAGCAGGAGCAGTCGTGTCCAGGGTTGAGTGAAGCACACATTTTAATTGGTCATTTACACACTCAAGATGATTGATCTCCGTAGGTGTATTAAATTTCAAGTCTGGTAGGTTTTTGATAAACACGCTTGGTGTGATAACGAGGCAGAACGATTTTATTTATTAGAGATAGCTCAAATACTAAAAGATAGTGATCTGAAATCGAATCACTTTGCGGGAAAACATCAAGGTTATCTATATTGATACCAAATGTTAATATTAGATCTAAAGTATGATTACAGCGGTGGGTTGGTCCCATCACATTCTGAGTGATACAAATGGATTCTAAGATGGACTCGAAAGCAATTTTAAGTGTATTGTCAAAGTGAATATTGAAATCACCTACAATTAAAGCCTTATCTGTTGACAGTAGTAAGCAGGAAAGAAAGTTAGCAAATTCCTGAAGAAATTCTGAATCGGGACCAGGAGGCCGGTAAATAGTTATAAGCTGAAAAGAGTGTGGTTTTGACTTCCATAACGATGGATCAGTCACATTAAGAATCAGTATTTCAAAAGAATTAGCCTTGTAATGGGATTTAGCTGTAACACCTAACTCTTTGTCAAAAATTGTGGCTATGCCTCCCCCCCGACCATTAGGACGAGGGTGATTAGCATGACTGTATCCAGGAGGTGAGGCTTCATTTAAGACAGAGAGCGTGTACAGAGAGCGTGTAAGCGTTTATCAGTAATTATTTCATTTACAATTACTGCTTTGTTTGTAAGTGATCTAATGTTAAATAATCCTAGTTTAGTCTAATGTTGTTATTTCTTTGGCAGCTATCTGTGTTTATACTAATGAGGTTATTAAAACAGACTTTTTGAGAGCGTTTACGTTTAGGGCAGATGTGGCTAACAGACACAGTTTCAATAATGTGAGTTCTGGGTGACGGTGCATGGCTACCAACAAACAGTTGGTTAAGCCGGTCTGTCTGCTGCCTGACCCCTGCTCTGGATAGTCAGCCCCTAACCAATCGGGCCATAAGACTATGGGCAATGTTGCAGGAGATGAGAGCAGCACCCTCCTGAGTGGGATGGACACCGTCCCATCCTAAAAGGCCAGGCTTACCCTCAAAGGCTGTCCAGTTGTCTATATAGCCCACATTGTTTTCATAGCACCACTTGGACAGCCAACAGTTCAGCGACCATAACCTGCTGTAGGCTTTGTCACTTCGCCGCATTGGGATGGGGCCAGAGCACACTACAGCATCGGACATCGCCTTCGCAAATCTAACCACCTCTACAAAATTAGCCTTAGTAACCTCTAACTGACGAAGGCGTATATCATTAGCCCCTACATGAATAACTATCCTAGAGAATCTGCGGCTCTCGAGTTCACTAAGACTCGTTACAATGTCCGGCACCCTGGCTCCGGGGATACAGAGAACTCTAGCTGCTGGTGTCCCTAAAGGGGTAGCAAGTTTCACGTGTCATAAAATAGAGTCACCTATGACCAGAGCTCTTTCAACAGGCTGCTCAGTGGGTGTTTCACTGAGGAGGGCAAACCTGTTGGACATGTGAACAGGTAAAGAGTGGTGCTCTTGTGGACTAGCCTTACGACTACATCGCCGAACCGTCACCCACTTGCCCTGCTGCGAGGACTCTCCCGGGGCTCTAACTTCACCTGTGGCATCCAGATCTGCTAAGCTAGGAGCTGAGCTAGCTAGCTGAGCTAGCCTTTTCTAATGTCTGAATGCGCGTCTCTAAAACTACAATCTTCTCCGTCAGACTGGCTACAAGCCTACACCTATCACAAGTAAAATTTACACTAATGACGGAGGAAGAATAGCTAAACATGCGACACTCGCCACAGGGAACAAGCACAGCAGAAGCCATGTTAGTACAATTAATTAAAGGTACTTAGCTTCGGGTGGTGTTGTGGGGTGCCGAGTGAAGATCTGGTTCAGCTGCAGCCAGAGCCGATGTTCCTGCAATGCTCGATTAAAGCGTTAAATCCAAGTTAAGCACACACAAACGTCACTAAAAACTAAGTTTTCAGAAAGAACAGTGGGTAAAAGACTGTAAAACGTTATAAAAACACACCTATACTGCGAAGAAAGAACGCAACTCTGGTTATTAGCTAATGGCTAAACTACTGCAAACACAGCCGTAATACCTTGTAAAATTACTAAATAACGATTAGCGCAAAAAAATATAATCCGGCCCGGTACGGAAATAAAATGATTAATATGTTGTAAAAACCTACTATATATACGATTATATAAGATACAGATGCGATCGGGAATTAAAATATATCAAAGGTAAAAGCTGCTAGCAGCTACGAAACGGCGTCCTGTGTGCAACCGCAGATCAGTCTGGGTTGCCAGATCCTCGCAATTCTCCGCGTCAGTTCTCTCAGCGTAAAATAATAATATTTTACTGGAAAGGCTAGAAAATGCAGTAGGTATTAAAGGACTTGCTCTCTCCTGGTTTGATTCCTATAGTGGTATTTGAAAGTCTGTGATCCCTTTTGGAATGCTGCATAAATATGACCGAAAACATCAGATCTTCACAAAAGTGTCAGGAGTCATACCGTCATACCAGGTATGGACTGTAGAGGGTGGTAACGCTCTACATTCCTCGTATGACTCCTGGCAGCCGCTGTGGTTGAGCTCCCTGTCAGTAAGTAGCTCAATCACAGGCAAATGATCCTCAGCTGCTGCCCTTGGCTATTTAAGAGCTTCGCCACTGGCAGTAGCTGTCGGATCATCTGACCCCAGCACGCCACGTAAGCCCTGATCCCCGCTAAGGCGTTTGAATAGGGACTCATTGGCAGTTGCGTGCTTCGAGACCTCACCCGTCTCATCTCCGCCATTGTGCATCTCCCGCTTGCGTTTCTTTCCCCCGCTTGCGTTTCTTTCCCCCGTTTGTTTCATTTCTTTGTTTGTCTGACTGCACACGCCGCTTTGCCGTTCGATCGCCGCTACAGCGTTTTATTAAAAGCGATTGTCGTTGGCCTCAGGCGTGTGTTGCAGACCTCAATCCGCTTCATACTTCGCTCTTTATAGAGCGCCGCGCTTCTGCTTTAGTTCCGTTCGCTTTTCTTTCGTTTTATTTCTTTGCAGGGACAGTGGGATAATCTAGGCTTGTAAAGGAGCCTAGATTTCGTAACGCTGGGAAGCGTGAGGTAAAAGTCATCGTAGGGCTTAGGTAGTGCAGGGAGAGTTGTAATAACATTTGTTGCATTTCTATCTTCTTCCTCCCTCGCGTTTCCCAACGCCACGCACCGATCTGCGCCTGCATTCAGCCTCGCTGTCTGCTCGGCGCTCTCAAAGCGCTGAGAAGCAATCGGGCCACGCCCTCCTCTGTCTCTCTCCCTGCAGAGCTGACGTGCAGCAGCGCGTTCGGCACCGCTGACGTCAAGTGGGGGATTTTACCCCCTCCTTCCTCTGCTCCTTCAAGTGCAGCTCGAGCTCTGTGTGTGTGACTGCCTGATCGCACATTCGCTGCCTTCTGCATACACACACAGAGAGACTCACTTCTCCTTTGTTATTTATTCATTTGTATTATTTTATTTCAGTTTATCTATTTAACATTATTTCAGTTCATTAATACCATCTGGAGCTAACTGCAATTGGGTCCTAAAACCTTCTTATTTAGTTTTGACAGTTCGCCATATAAAAGTGATGACAGAATTGACAGAATGATCCGACCAACTAGGGGACCCAGCGTTAGCTCCTGGACCTCCAGTATGGAGGTCCCCAGACGCCGTGGACGGCGGGTTGTGTTACCCGGGTCACGGCTGGCATTTGGATTTTTTCTATCCTGACTCTCCCGAAGTGCCCAGCCCTCGCCGCCGTCACCGCCGCCGTCCTTCTGGGGTTCAGATGGGCTATCAAAGCGGCATAGTCTATCTGGATCCCCAGCCACTTGTTCCTGCACCTCCTCCTACCACTCTTTTTGACATCATCCAAGGTTCCAGGAGCGTGCGGGAATATGTGGCTGAATTTCTGGCCGTAGCCGCTGATTGCGGCTTGGAGGGACAGATCCTTATCAACCCATTTAGGAATGGGCTTGATGAGGAGGTGGACATCGAGCTCCTTACCACCTGCCTCTTCCTTTGGTCACCTGGTTGGGCTGGCCGGTCTGGCTGAAGCCCGCCTTGAGCAGCGTGAGAGGAAGAGGCGAGAGCTTAACTACAGCTCGAATCCACCCGCTCCCTTGCCAGGACCTTTAGCGCCACCTAGCCCAGTTTCCGAGCGTGCTGCGCTTCTGAATGTAAGTGAGCACTCAGCACCCTCCAGTGGCGACACTGGGCTCGTCGTGCTCTCTTGTTCCGCACCAGGGCAGTTAGACCCTGTGCCTGAGCTTATGGCGCCCCCTAGTCCTGTACCTGGGCCCGCCGCGCCATTCAAGCCCGTGTATGAGCACTCTGGCTCCACTGAGAAGGCCTATACGCCGCCTAGCCCCGTTCACGAGCGCGCGAGCTGACGATCTCTAGAAATGAGCACTCAGTGCCCTCCAGTATGAACCTGGGCCTCGCCGCGCTGTCCAGCTGCTTCCGCACCATGGCATCAGACCCGGTGCTGATTCATGGTGCCCCCTACCCGTACCTGGGCCCTCCGCTGCCAGCTTGGTCCCGTGTTGGAGCTGTTGGTCTCCACGGTTGCACCACTGGCGCCGCCTGGCCCCGTACAGGAGTTCGTTGCGCCTCCTAACCCCGTGTCCGAGCCGGAGAGCTCCACGCTTGGGGATTGTGCGCACCGGTCGTTGCCGCCGACCCCTGCGCCTCGCTCTAGACCAGTTTTAGCGGCGCGATTATTGGTCCCGGTCCCTGCACCACGGTCACAAAGACCGATTGCTGCCCCGCGATCGTGGGTCCCGATCCCCGCGCCTCGGTCTAGACCGATTTCAGCGCCTCCTAGCGCTGTTGTTAAGCACTCCACAGTCGTCCCCGCTTCTTCGGGGCGACCACGGACGTGCTCTTTTGTCCGTCCGGCTAGACGCCTAGCCCCTACCTTTTTTAAGGGTCTCACTGGGCCGAGTCTCGCTCCTGAGCCGCCAACACCGGGCTGCGACTGTGAATCACCGCGCTCTGCCCCTGAGCCGCCAGCACCGAGCTCCACCCCTACTACGGCGAGTCCCGCCATGGGGTCATTGGCATCCAGCCCCATTCCTGCACCACTGACCTCCGCCTCTGAGCTACTGAGTGCTGCTCCTCAGTCGCCTGTGGTCAGTTTTGGCCAAGAGGCCGATAGGCTGGTCATTGAGCCCTATTTGGGCGTTGGTCTGGCCATGACCTGCCCCGCCCTCCCGTTCAGTCCCTTGTTGGCGGTTGGCCCTGCTAGCCAGGGCCTCCCTCTTCGTCAGACGCTCAACCCTGAGCGTGTCCGTCAGGCCCGAGGCGCCTGGATGGACGCTTAAGGGCGTCGGGACGCCGCCCTTTGGGGGGGGGGTACTGTCAGGAGTCATACCGTCATACCAGGTATGGACTGTAGAGGGTGGCAACGCTCTACATTCCTCGTATGACTCCTGGCAGCGCTGTGGTTGAGCTCCCTGTCAGTAAGTAGCTCAATCACATGCAAATGATCCTCAGCTGCTGCCCTTGGCTATTTAAGAGCTTCGCCACTGGCAGTAGCTGTCGGATCATCTGACCCCAGCACGCCACGTAAGCCCCGATCCCCGCTAAGGCGCTGGAATAGGGACTCGTTGGCAGTTGCGTGCTTCGAGACCTCGCCCGTCTCACTTCTGCTATTTTGCATTCCCCCACTTTGCGTTTCATTCCCCCGTTTGTTTCATTTCTTTGTTTGTCTGACTTCACACGCCGCTTTGCCGTTCGATCGCCGCTACGGCGTTTTATTAAAAGCGATCGTCGTTATCCTCAGGCGTGTGTTGCAGACCTCATCCGCCTCATATTTCGCTCTTTATAGAGCGCCGCGCTTCCGTCTTTTGTTCAGATCGTTTTCCTTTCGTTTTGTTTCTTTTGCAGGGACAGTGGGATAATCTAGGCTCGTGAAGGAGCCTAGATTCGGTAACGCTGGGAAGCGTGAGGAAAAGTCATCGTAGGGCTTAGATAGTGAAGGGAGAGCTTTAATAACGTTTGTTTTATTTCCATCCTCTTCCTCCCTCGCGTTTCCCAGCGCCACGCGCCGATCTGCGCCAGTTTTCAGCCTCACTGTCTGCTCGGCGCTCTCCCAGCACTGAACAGCGATCGGGCCATGCCCCCCTCTGTCTCTCTCCCTGCAGAGCTGACGTGCAGCAGCGCGTTCAGCACCGCTGACGTCACGTGGGGGATTTACCCCCTCCTTCCTCTGCTCCAGCAAGTGCGGCTAGATCTCTGTGTGTGTGACTGGCTGATCGCACATTCGCTGGCTTCAGCATACACACACACAGAGACTCATTTCCCTTTTTTGTTTATCTAGTAATTTGTATGTTTTTATTTCAGTTTTATTATTTACCCTTATTTCATTCATTAATACCATCTGGAGCTACCTGCAATTGGGTCCCAACCCTTCTTATTTAGTTTGCTGAACGTTCGTCAGCCTTTTTACCATGGCGAACCGTAAACAAAAAGTCCTAAAGTGTTACAGAAACACAGTTAAACAAATTGAGACAAAAATATATACTTGCCTCTTTTATTTTAGCGAGGGAAAATTAATCCATATTACATATTTAGTGAGTGCAAAATATTTGAAACCTCCAGAATTAGGCAGTTTATTTGACAGGTGAAATTAGAGTCAGGTGGTTTCAATCAGTGGATGACAATCAGGATTGAGTGGGAACCCTGTTTTATTCTAAGAACAGGAATCCTATAAAGTCCTGCTCTTCACAACACACGTTTGTGGAAGTGCATCATGGCACGAACACAGCGAGTTCCTGAGAGCTCAGAAAAAGAGTTGTTGAGCTCAGCATGCTGGAAAGTTACAAAACCATCTCTAAGAGTTTGGACCTCCCCAATGCACAGTCAGACAGATTTGTGTACAAATAGAGATAATTCCAAAGACCATTGTTACCCTCCCTCCCCAGGAGTGTTCAATCAACAAAGATCACAACTCCAAAACGGAAGCGTTTAGAGGTTGATGAGGTCACAAAAGACCCCAGGGTAACTTCCAAGCAACTGAAGGCCTTTTTCACACATTGGCTTAATGTGAATGTTCATGATTCCACGATCATAAGACAGAACACATAGATCATGATGTTTTTAACCTAAACATACTAAAAATCTTGTAGGTTATTAAGGGATCAGCACTTTCTTGGTTTAAATCCTAACTTAACTGACCGGTTACCGTTTGTTCATATAAATAATCTAAAATCTAGCTCTCAAAAGTGAAAGTATGGGCGTACCTCAGGGGTCAGTGCCTTGGCCCGCTTTTATTCTCTCTGTACATGCTGCACTAGGCCCAGTTATTTCGTAAACATGTCATTAATTTCCACTGCTATGCAGATGAACACAGCTGTACATAATCAGCCAAAACTAATGACATCCTTACCATCAACAAAATCGAAGGACTGTGTAAAAAACTTAGGGGTCACATTTGATCAGATCTCATCCTTTGCTTCGCACATTAGCACATCCCTCGAATTGCTTTCTTTCAATTACGTAATATCGCTAAGATATGCTTGGTCGCTGGTGCCCGGAGTATGGAGTCATTTCTATGTCTTGGCCTGCTTGCCTTGTCCGCTAGCCGGGATGTCCGAGTGGGCGGTCCTGGCTGACTGGGCTTTCGGTCCTCGTGAATCTTTGACTCATGCATCTTGCCCTTAGAAATAGGCATGAGCTTGGTTCCATAGTCAAAGAGTTTATGGTGATCAGAGACGTTGGGTTGCTGTCTTCGCCGCTCGTGGGGTTGCCAATGTCTCATGTGATCCTCTTGGCTGTGTTTCATACCAGTTCTCCTCTTTCTAGCTTTCTAGCAGCTGCTATAGCTAATGCGGCCGGGTTTCATGCTCCACTTGGCATCAGTGATTGTATAAACACTGTGCTCTTAATCAATAACTAATTACAACATTTTCTGTTTTCTCTCCGAGCTGTGGTTTCGTGCAGTTTCTGTCCTCCACACATGATGTTCATATCTGATGGAGCTCCATTCAGTGCTTCCGTCATCAGCTCCAGCCCCATCATACCCTGCCACTTATGTCGATGTGCAATACTCGCAAGATGTGATGTGCAGACCGCTAACCAATCTGTCTGCTGGTAAGCCTGCACCGTCAACCCAGAACCCACATTATTGAAACTGTGTCTGTTACCCCGCATCTGCGCTAAACGTAAACGGCCTCTCAAAAAGTCTGTTTTAATAACCTCATTAGTATAAACACAGATGGCTCCCAAAGAAATAACAACATTAGACTAAAGCTAGGATTACTTAATATTAGATCACTTACAAACAAAGCAGTGATTGTAAATGAAATAATCACTGATAAACGCTTACATGCTCTCTGTCTCACTGAAACTTGGATTAGACCTGATGAATATTTAGCTTTAAATGAAGCCTCACCTCCTGGATACAGTCATGCTAATTGCCCTCGTCCTAATGGTCGGGGGGAAGCATAGCCACAATTTTTGACAAAGAGTTAGGTGTTACAACTAAACCCCATTACAAGGCTAATTCTTTTGAAATACTGATTCTTAATGTGACTGATCCATCGTTATGGAAGTCAAAACCACACTCTTTTCAGCTTATCACTATTTACCGCCCTCCTGGTCACTATTCAGAATTTTTTCAGGAATTTGCTAATTTTCTTTCCTACTTAGTACTGTCAACAGATAAAGCTTTAATTGTAGGTGATTTCAATATTTACTTTGACAATGAGCAGGATCCACTTAAAATTGCTTTCGAGTCCATCTTAGAATCCATGGGTATCACTCAGAATGTGACGGGACCAACCCACGACTGTAATCACACTTTAGATCTAATATTAACATTTGGTATCAATATAGATAACCTTGATGTTTTCGCGCAAAGTGATTAGATTTCAGATCACTATCTTTTAGTATTTGAGCTATCTCTAATAAATAAAATCCTTCTGCCTCGTTATCACACCAAGCGCACTATCACATCTGCTACTCCAGCTGCGTTTATTAAAAACCTACCAGACTTGAAATTTAATACACCTACGAAGAACAAGCATCTTGAGTGTGTAAATGACCAATTAGAATGTGTGCTTCGCTCAACCCTGGACACGATTGCTCCTGCTAGGGTCAAACGCATTAGGGAAAAAAGGCTAGCACCATGGTATAATGACCACACCCATACCTTAAAGCAAAGAACACGGCATCTAGAGCGCAAGTGGAGACATAGTAAATTGGAAGTGTTTAAGATTGCTTGGAGGGACAGCATGGCAGAGTATAAGCATGCCCTTACTAAAGGTAAAGCTGCATACTTCTCCTCAATCATAAAGACAAATAAGAATAATCCAAGATTTCTCTTTAATACAGTCTCCAATTTAACACAAAGCTCTACAGAAAGTGATTCTCTCGTTCTGTGTAATTTTAACAGTAATGATTTCATGACTTTCTTTAATGATAAGATAGAAAACATTAGGCATGAAACTCGATGCTCATCACATCACCAAACTATTCAGCAACCTTCCAGATGCAGCATTAGTGAAGACATCTGTTTAATGAGCTATAAATCAAGATTAGAATCTTTTACCCCAATTACTAATACTGAACTATCCACACTGATCAGCCTCCATCTAGTCATCACAATGTTTGTTAGATCCAATTACTACACTTCCTACTCACACAAGTATTAACCCTAGTTGTTATAGAGCCAGTGTTAGTTATTTTAATTCATCCCTTACCTTAGGTTATGTGCCCGAATCCTTTAAGTTCTGCCATTATCAAACCACTGATTAAAAAAGCCAATCTTGGACCCTGTGTGATACTATATAGACCAATTTCAATCTACCGTTTCTGTCCCTTAGAATAAGGGCAGAGCTGGGGTTTCATAGTCAAAGAGTCCTTTGGTGATAGAGACCGTTGGGTTGCTGTCTTCCTGCCCGCTCGTGGGGTTTTCCAATGTCTCATTGATCCCCTCTTGGTTGCTGTGTTCCCTACCAGTTCTCCTCTTTCTAGCTTTTCTAGCTATGCTGCTATGCTAATGCTGCCGGGGTCTCATGCTACACTTGGCATCAGTGATTGACATGGCATCAGTGATTGTTAATAAACACTGTGCTCTTAATCAATAACTAATTACATTTTCTGTTTTCTCTCCGAGCTGTGTTCCGGCAGTTCCGGCCCCACACATGATGTACATTTGATGGAGCTCCACTGTGCATAATTCACATTTTATTCGACCATGACTCCATGACTTTAGTTTCGCTCTTCGATTTATTATCATACCCGGGCCACTTATTGTCGATGTGAATACTTCACATTTTATTCGACCATGACTCCATGACTTTAGTTCGCTCTTAGATTTATCATCTACCCCGCCCAAGGAGGTTGGGTCCCTTTTTGAGTCTTGGTCCTCCCAAGGTTTCTTCCTAGAACTAGGGAGTTTTTCCTTGCCACTGTCGCCCTAGGCTTGCTCAATTTGAGATTGGACGTAGTTATTAGGAGATAATCTAACCTGTAAGTTGCTTTGAGACATGCTCCATTGTAACCAGCGCTATAATAAATAAATCGACTTGACTTGACTTGACTTAATTCCACATTTTATTCGACCATGACTCCATGACTTTAGTTTTCGCTCTTAGATTTATCATCCATACCCGGGCCACTTAATGTCGATGTGATCTTCACAATTTTTATCGAACTTTGACTCCATGACTGTAGTTTCTCGCTCTTAGATTTATCAATCATACCTGGTGCACTTAATGATGAGTGTGCATACTTCACATTCTATTCGAACTTTGACTCCAGACTTTAATTCGCTCTTAGATTTATCATCTACGCCGCCCAAGGAGGTTGGGGTCCCTTTTTTGAAGTCTTGGTCCTCCCCAATGTTTCTTCCTAGACTAGAGAGTTTTTCCTTGCCACTGTTCGCCCTAGGCCTTGCTCAATTTGGATTGTACGTGTTTATTATGAGATATAATCTAAACTTGTAAAGTTGCTTTGAGACAATGCTCCATTGTAAAAAGCGCTATATAAATAAATCTGACTTGACTTGACTTGGTGTGCATGGCAGGGTTTCAAGGAGAAAGCCACTGCTCTCCAAAAAGAACATTGCTGTTTGTCTGCAGTTTGCTAAAGATCACGTGGACAAGCCAGAAGGTTATTGGAAGAATGTTTTGTGGACAGATGAGACCAAAATAGAACTTTTTGGTTTAAAAGAAAAGTGTTATGGTTTGGGCCTGTGTTGCTGCATGTGGGCCAGGATGGCATACCAGCATTGATGGAACAATGAATTCAGAATTATTTCACAGGATTCTAAAGGAAAATGTCAGGACATCTGTCCATGAACTGAATCTCAAGAGATGGTGGATCATGCAGCAAGACAACGACCCTAAGCACACAAGTAATTCCAAAAAAAATGATTAAATTAGAATAGAAGTTAATGTTTTGGAATGGCCAAGTCTAAGTCCTGGCCTTAATCGAGTAGAAATGTTGTGGAAGAACCTGAAGTGAGCAGTTAATGTGAGGAAACCCACCAAAATCCCAGAGCTGAAGCTGTTCTGTACGGAGGAATGGGCTAAAGTTCCTCCAAGCCGATGTGCAGGACTGATCAACAGTTACAGGAAACGTTTAGCTGCAGTTATTGCTGCACGGGGGGATAACACCAGATACTGAAAGCAAAGGCTCACATACTTTTGCCACTCACTTATATGCAATACTGAATCATTTTCCTAAATAAATAAATGACAAAGTATAATATTTTTGTCTCATTTGATTAGCTGGGCTCTCTTGACCTACTTTTAGGACATCTAAAAATCTGATGATGTTTTAGGTCATATTTATGCAGAAATATAGAAAATTCTAAAGGGTTCACAAACTTTCAAGCACCACTGTACCTTAGTGATCTGTAATGACGGGGCTTAACGGGAACATAGGAGACGAGAGCAGGTTCTATAATTATAACCATACTTTAATAAATCCACGTGCTAGACCCAAAACAAAACATGCAGAGGCTTTACCCTTAACCTAAACATAAATCATCTAAATAACACTATGTACACAAATTTGGGCATAAACGAAAACATGGCAGGGCAATGCAAACAGAACGTAAACCATGAAACGTGGGCGTTACAAAACAACACGTTCATAATCATGTGGGCTTTACCAATGTAAGCAGGTTACCATCATACATGGACTTTAAGCAACATAAGCGGGCTTTACAGAGCTGACCAAATATGCACGGGCTTACCACCATAACAAACAAAGTACAGCTTTATCGTACTTCATCTAACATAAGCGGGCTTTACTGAGCTGACCGAATGTGCACGGGCTTACCGCCTTGAACTCTACGATGAATGCTACGATCCAACGGGTTCAACATGAACTGAACATAGCCACGATCGCCAACCGCCGCATGAAACAAAGGAGCCCGCCAACCCCCCCCCCCCCTCCTTCGGGCCCTCTTCTTCCGTCGGGGGGCTTCCTCTCTGGGCGGAGCCCGGGGGGAAACACAGCAAACACAAGGTTAAATGCAGCAGAGGCCCTCATCATACCCTCCTGCGGGTCCTCTGACAAACAAACGACCCTCTGCTGGGTTTCTGACGAACAAACGGCCTCTGGCAAGGCCTCTGACGGACGGAAGGCCTCTGGCAAGGCCTCTGACGGACGGACGGCCTCTGGCACCGCCACTGGTTCAGCTGTCGCCCTCGGCACCGCCACTGGCTCAGCTGTCCGCCCTCGGCACCGCCACTGGTTCCAGCTGTCGCCCTCGGCACAGCCACTGGTTCAGCTGTCGCCCTCGGCACAGCCACTGGAACTGCTGACGCCCTCGGCACAGCCACTGGAACTGCTGACGCCCTCGGCACAGCCACTGGAACTGCTGACGCCCTCGGCACAGCCACTGGAACTGCTGACGCCCTCGGCACAGCCACTGGACCTGTTGTCCTGGACACGTCCATAGGACCTGAAACGGATAACATGGGAACAGGCACAGGAACACTCGCTCTCGGCACTGCCACAGGATCCACTGCTATCGATGCTGGTGCAGGACCAGTAGCTCTCTGGTGCGGCTACTGGGGCAGATCTCCCTGGTGCTGGCACTGGAACAGTCGCTCTCATCACGTCCACGGGATCCTTCACCCTCGGTGCTGGCACTGGAACAGTCGCTCTCAGCACGTCCACAGGATCCCTCACCCTCGGTGCCGGCACTGGAACAGTCGCTCTCAGCACCGCCACTGGAGCAGACCTCCTCGGTGCTGGCACAGGAGCAGTCGACCTCAGCACCGCCACTGGATCCACTGCCGTCCTCACGTCCACAGGACCAGTAAACACTGGCACGAATGTCCGAGGCATGGGAGTCGGCACGAGTGTCCGCAACACGAATGTCTGTGACGTAATGGTCCATGATGCAAATGTCCGTGGTGTGAATGTCCGGGGAGCGGGTATCGGCACTACCACCGAGCTAGTGAGTTCTGACACACCACAACAAGACACGATAGGCTCAACTTCTGAACTAGTGCGGTCAGAAACACGAATACCCACAGCTACTGGTTCAACCACCGAGTCAGCGTGGTTGGAAACACGAATACCCACCGCTACTGGTTCAACTACCAAGTCAGCGTGGTCAGAAACACGAATACCCACAGCTACTGGTTCAACTACTGAGTCAGTGTGGTCGGAAATACGAATACCCACCGCTACTGGTTCACATACGGAGTCATGACTTGAATAGATTCATGACTTGAACTATGGGGCAATAACTGCTCATCTTCAGAGCTAACCTGCTCCAAAACTGGGCTACGGGACGCTTCCTGCTCATCCTCTTTGGGGCCTTTGAGCGTGGCGTGCTCAGATTCTGGATTACAGATCACTGGTCTATATTTGGCCATCCCCTTTCTGCAGCTTATGAATGGGGTATCCTGCAAATGGCGCACAAGCGGCCTACCGGGTACGGTACGAAAGCTGAGTAACAAAAACTCCCAACCCCCTGGCTTAGACTGTGAAGGGAGGCAAAACTTCTCCCATAGTCTCTCAAAAAACTGAACGCAGGTACCGGATTCTAGCTGGGTTTGGTTACTAAGCGCCCAAAACAATGCTGGTCCCATCAGACTCCAGTACACAAAATGTACCCGCTCATACTCATAAAAATACTGTTTGGACCGGAGATAACCTGAGCACTGCCTCAGGTAATCCCTGTACTTAAGAGGGTCCCCGTCATACTCATCAGGTAGGGGAGCCCTGATTACTGACTGCATAGTGGTATCGTGATCACCTGCCGTCTCCATGGTTAGGCGGGACGTTATGTAACGACGGGGCTTAACGGGAACATAGGAGACGAGAGCAGGTTCTATAATTATAACCATACTTTAATAAATCCACATGCTAGACCCAAAACAAAACATACAGAGGTTTTACCCTTAACCTAAACATAAATGATCTAAATAACACTATGTACACAAACTTGGGCATAAACGGAAACATGGCAGGGCAATGCAAACAGAACGTAAACCATGAAACGTGGGCTTTACAAAACAACACATTCATAATCATGTGGGCTTTACTAATGTAAGCAGGTTACCATCATACATGAACTTTAAGCAACATAAGCGGGCTTTACCGAGCAGACCGAATATGCACGGGCTTACCACCATAACAAACATAGTACGGCTTAATCGTACTTCATCTAACATAAGCGCGCTTTACCGAGCTGACCGAATGTGCACGGGCTTACCGCCTTGAACTCTACGATGATCGCTACGATCCAACGGGTTCAACATGAACTGAACATAGCCACGATCGCCAACCGCCGCATGAAACAAAAGAGATAAACTCCCGAACATACAAACAAACAACGTCCCGCATCCGAGTGAGAGCTTGGGCCCTCCCTATATAGTGTCCCGGCCACCTGTAAGTCATTCCAGTAAGTGCCCTTGCTTCTCCCTCGGATGCGCAACTATCCGGTGGCGCACCGCAAACCTCATAGTCTGGATCGCCCCCTGGCGGCAAGGAGGGGCGCATAACGTCCAAAACCCCGGCGATCCGTGACATGATCACTCACAATTTGTCCTTGTAAATAATTTATGCTCGGATAACACAAAAGTAAAGTATGGCGTTCCCCAGGGGTCAGTGTTGAGAAGTCTAGTATTTAATCTTTACATTCTATCATTAGGGAATATTATTCATAAACATGGAATTAATTTCCACTGGTATGCAGATAACACGCAGTTGTATATATCAGCCAAACCAAACAAAATCAACACACTCAGTAAGATTGAGGATTGTATTAATGACATAAAAGACTGGATGTCATGTAACTTTCTTCTACTGAAGTCAGCTAAAACTGAAGCATTACTTGTTGGTCCAAAGGCTGAAAAGGGAGAAGTTGACTAATCTAGTGTTAAACATTAATGCTTTCTCTGTCACCCCCAGCTCAGTAGTTAAAAACTTGGGTTAGTTGCCTTTTTTCAACTGCATAATATCTCAAAAATACTAAAAAAATACTATCTATTAATGATGCTGAAAAACTTATCCATGCGTTTATAACTTCAAGCTTAGATTATTGTAATGCCCTTTTTGCTGGTTCCTCTGGTAAATCCTTTAACAAGCTCCAGTTGATCCAAAATGCAGCAGTACAAGTGCTCACTAGAAACAGGAAGTTTGATCATATTAGTCCTGTTCTATCATCTTTGCACTGGCTAATAAATTTAATTTTGTACTGATTATAAAATCTTATCACTAACCTATAAAGCGCTACATGGCCTAGTATTTGAGTGAACTTATTCAGCACTATAACCCATCAGGCTTACCCCGTTCTCAAGGGGCAGGGTTACTTGTAGTCTCTAGGATTAAAAAAGTCACGGCAGGGGCAAGAGCGTTCTCATACATGGTCCCTCACCTTTGGAATAGCCTCCCTGTCACTGTTCGTGATTCCAGATTTAAAAAAAACACTTATTTACTCAGGCCTGTATATTAGTGTTGGAATACAAGGAAGGCCTGTATTTTAAGTTTAATAACTGGGAGGGACTCGTGCCATTGTGGTAGCTTGATTTGATTGGGTTTTATTTCAAGTTTTTGTTTTTCATGTTTATTAGTTAATCATTCATATAATCACTCATACGTTAATCATTATGTAGTCATATGTTAATACACTTAATCACATATAATCCATTACTCATACATATCTTCACATTAGTTTAGTTAATCATTAAGTAGTAGTCATTTATGTGTAATCAATATAGCATTTCTTTAACACTATAAGATTTGTACTGTGCATTTAATTGTGAATTTAACTCTTGAGAGCTGTGTGTTCTGCATTGAGAGCTGTGTTCTTATCTCCAAGGTCGTGCAGGTGTCTGGATCTGTGGTCTCAGAGGTTCCCAGCGTTGAGTGCTTTAATAGCCTTATGTTAATAGTTGAATGAGAAATTAATGCGGAAGGTTCATAATAGTTGTAATTACATATTCCAAAGGAATGATTCCCAAAGAATGATAATCACATATTTAGATACAGTGGTATTATAATCCGATAATTTGGAACCATGATCAGCTTTGTAATAGAAGCTGAGCTGACTCTGTTATCTTGGTGAGTAGCTCTTGTCCTCCAAAGAATAAACAATTGCCACTGTTTTGGTTTAAGTTTCCAGGGCAACCACATAGGTCTAGTGAGGGGGCAAGGGTTGATGTAGCTCCGTTTATTATGAGAATTGGCCGACGAATTGGCTGACGAGTGTATTTATCGGAGACCATCTGGCCATAGGCATTGTGAGAGCCCTGTCAATCAAATGAGGGCCTGATTCAGGCCTATTTGACTCAACGCTGAGAACAAGAATGACTTCATTCAAGTGTACCACGATGTACTCAAAACAATTTCCCTGCCCAGATTCTAGTGAGGGAGGGGTTAGAATAGAATAGAATAGAAAGCCTTTATTGTCATTATATGCCGCATACACAGTATACATAATACAATGAGATTGGAAGCTTCTCCTTAAGGTGCACACAGCATAATAGAAAAAACTAAGAAAAACTAAGACTACCAGTGCAAAAAAATATGCAAAAACTGTGCAAAAATGTTTCTGTACTGTGTGATATTTCAGTGGTGCAGGTTCCCGTTCAGCATTGTGATGGCTTTGGGAAAGAAGCTGTCCCTGAGTCTATTTGTTTTGGCCGGTATGGACTTGTAGCGCCTATCAGAAGGCAACAGGTTGAAGAGTGGGAAGCCGGGGTGGGTATTGTCCTTGAGAATGTTCCTGGCTCTGGTGAGACAGCGGGAGTTATAAATGGAGTCTATGGAAGGCAAAGAGCAGCCAATGATTTTTTCCGCAGTGTTGGTCAGCCTCTGCAGTCTTCTTCTGTCAGCTTCTGTGCAACTGGAGTGCCACACTGACACAGCATAGGTCAGCAGGCTCTCAATTGTGGAATGGTAGAAGGTCACCAGCAGGCTTGTGTGTAATTGTTCCTTCCTAAGTACCCTCAAGAAGTGTAGCTGCTGCTGGGCCTTCTTGACCAGTGCAGAAGTGCTGACGGTCCAGGAGAGGTCTGCAGAGATGTGTACACCGAGGAATTTAAACGATTCTACTCGCTCCACACGTTCGCCGTTGATGTACAGGGAGGCAGGGGCATCCCTGTTTCGCCAGAAGTCCAGGATGAGTTCTTTTGTCTTGGTTATATTTAGTGCTAAGTTGTTAGCTGCACTCCACTCCCCAAGTTTCAGGACCTCATCTCTGTACGCCGCATTATCACCCCCTGTTATCTGTCCCACCACCATTGTGTCATCAGCAAATTTCACAATGATGTTCTCTGGGTGGGCAGGACTGCAGTCAGATGTGTAGAGTGAGTAGAGAAGTGGGCTCAGCACACAGCCCTGTGGGGAGCCGGTGCTCAGGGTACGGATGGAAGAGAAGTGAGGCCCCAGTTTCACCTGCTGTGGTTGGTTGATCAGAAAGTCCCTGATCCAGGAGCAGGTTGATGATGGAAGCCCCAGATTGGTTAGCTTGGGGATTAAAATGTCCGATATTATTGTATTGAAGGCAGAGCTGTAGTCAACGAAGAGCATCCTGATGTAGCTCCCCCGTTTCTCCAGGTACTGAATGAAGGGTGGTGGCTATTGCATTTTCTGTGGATCTGTTTGTCCGATATGCAAACTGGTGCGTGTCCAGGGTAGGAGGGAGACAGGTTCTGATGTGTTTTAGAACCAGTTTCTCAAAGCACTTTGTGATGACCGGTGTGAGTGCTATTGGGCGGAAGTCGTTGAGACTGGTTGTGGGTGATTTTTTGGGGACTGAAATGATGGTGGCTGATTTCAAGTATGCTGGGATGATGGCTTGTTCCAGTGACAGGTTTAAGATGTTGGTGAAGACGTGTGCTAACTGGTCAGTACATGCCTTGAGCACCTTCCCTGGTACACCATCTGGGCCTGTGGCCTTCCTGGGGTTCACGGCACGAAGCACTCGTCTCACGTCCTTAGTCGCAAGAGTGAGTGGGGAGGAGCCAGAGACCGGAGTGGGTTTTAGAGGGGGGTGGGGGGTGGTGTGGTTAAATGCTGTACCTGAGCCTCAAAGCGGGCATAGAAGCAGTTCAGCTCCTCCGCCAATGCCACGTCTGAGTCACCGGGTGTTGCAGCGCAGCCTTTATAATTAGTGATGGACTGGATGCCCTGCCATACATGCCGAGGGTTGTTGAGCTGCTCCTCTATCGTCCTCTTGTGCTCTGCTTTGGCGGTCCTGATGCCTCTCTTCAGGTCGGCGTGAGTGGTACTTGTATAGAGCTCTGTCGCCTGATCTGAAGGCTACATCTCGGGCCTGAAGGAGCGTGTGAACCTGGTTAGTCATCCATGGTTTTTGGTTTGGATAAACCCGGATTGACTTTTCCACAGTGACCATATCAATGCAGTGCCTGATGTAAGACAGTACGGTGTCTGTGAATTTGGCCAGGTCTTCATGATGAAAGGCTTCCCACAGTGTTTGTTCAAAGCAGTCCTGCAGTCTGGCAAGGGCGTCATCAGGTCAGGTGTTAATGGTGATCCTTTTTGGCTTTGTTTGTCGGATGAGAGGGGTGTATGCGGGGGTGAGGAACAGGGAGAGGTGGTCTGACTGGCCCAAATGGGGGAGGGGTATAGCTCTGTAAGCATGCTTGATGTTGGAATATACATGGTCCAGAGTGTTCTCCCCTCTTGTTGGGCATTTCACATACTGGTAGAATTTTGGTAAAACAGTTTTGAGACTCGCCTTGATAAAGTCCCCCGCAATTATATGAACGCCATTTGGATAGGCACGCTGATGGTTGTTAATGGCATTCAGCAGCAGAGAAAGAGCTGTTTTTTGCATTAGCATCTGGTAGAATGTCGACGGCAGTAATGATAACTACAGTTAGCTCCCTAGGCAGGTAAAATGGTCTGCATCTCACCGACATGAACTCCAAGTCGGGAGAATAGTGACTGTCCAGAATAGTGCTACTGTTGCACCAACCTTCATGCACGTAGATGCAGAGCCCTCCTCCTCTGTTCTTCCCGGTGTCACTGTTTCTGTCTCTTCTGTGTAGCGTGCGACCTGCAAGCTGTACTGTTGCGTCAGGGATCTGAGCATGTAGCCATGTTTCCGTGATGATAAAGGTTGGTTACGTATGTGTGCTGCTGATTGCATTCGAACAGAGGAGAAGCCAAATTAATTGTAAAAGTATTAGAGCGTAATTATGTGGCATAACCGCGCGATGTATAGGCTAAGTAATACTATGTGAATGTATTGTATGTGAAAGGGAAAGTGAAAGTATATATATATAAAAAAGCCTGTGTGAGAACCGACTCCACCATTATCTTCAAAGCAAGGCCAGAGTGTGAGATCTTGAGATAATGGTGGCAAGAGTTGAG
This sequence comes from Ancistrus triradiatus, assembly GCA_025084515.1. Classification (NCBI taxonomy): domain Eukaryota; kingdom Metazoa; phylum Chordata; class Actinopteri; order Siluriformes; family Loricariidae; genus Ancistrus; species Ancistrus triradiatus. The sequence goes on from JAJAGP010004693.1 coordinate 29,303, forward strand.
CTCTCGTGGAAGGCGAACGCACTGTTCCTCGCTACCTTATCTCACCTGCTTGGCTTCTTTGTATCTGTCTCGTCTACTCTATTCCTTAGCACTGCTCCTCAAAGAACAAATTATGGAATCGGTTAAATGGTCTCTGAATGCTATTGACACCATCTTCTCATCGAGAAGTTCGGGTTCGGGGGAACCCACATGCCTCGACAGAACACAGATGGCAGGATGGACCCATGGGAGGAGTAGGGAGTCGTGTGCCTGGCACCTCTTTCGTTGGAGGACATCGAGGATGTTTATTTATTCGGAACTTTGATCGTGGGGTTTCTACTGATTGGATTAGGCGTTACCCTGCTGGATCGGGAAATTAAAAGAGGTCAAAGGTCCCCAGAAACTGCCCAATTTGATTTGATTGAAATGGTGGGCAGAGCCGTTGGAACTCAGACTGTGCAAATTAATCGCACTATGGAATCCATCACGGAGAACATAACAGCTTTGCGAAATGAGGTAAATCATCAGAGATACATTGGTTCTGAGTGTTAAAAATTTAGAGCTCAGTCAAAACAAAAGTAATTTCTACTTCCCTGCTATCAGCAACGGCCTCGCTGATAAGAAATTCCTCCAGAGGATCTGCTGCTAGTACCAACCCCCATCCACTGACTTTTTCATTCTGGGCAGTAAGCGCTGTATACTGCCACGTTATCACAAACTTTGTACAGACTCTTTCTGCGCAAAAATGTGAACTGACAGAACTTTTTTGTCCCTACCCAAACCAAACGCCTCCACTCTAAGCTTAACTCCACCAAGGGCGGCGGGACGGGTCTGCAGGGCGCGCCGAAACGGCTGCGCACACGGATGGCTGCTTGTCGTTTTGGTTACTTTTCCCGATACCCACATCCCTAACCAGTGGCTAGTTGTGTGTTTATGTCATGTTTATGTGCTTGTGTGCTGGAAGGAGTTCTCCTTCTTTCCCAATGTGTTCATTATTTCTTGTTTCTTCTAAAAAGACATTTCGTTGCCTTGTACTTGTACATGTGTAATGACAATAAATTAAATTGAATACCAAGAGTTGAGACTAACCTTGGTAAACCAGTATGTGGGACTGTGGTAGCCTGGTGGTTAAGGTACTGGACTATGGACCAGAACGTCCAGGGTTCAAATCCCACCCTGACCCAAATCTTAAGCTGCCACTGTTGGGTCCTTGAGCAAGGCCCTTAACCCACAATTGCTTGGATTGTAAGACTGTATCAATTGTAAGTCGCTCTGGATAAGGGCGTCTGCTAAATGCTGTAAATTTAAATGTAATGTAAATGTAGTATTTAAGCTGACCCTGAGACCCACAAGATTGAGATCGTGTACAACTGGTTTGCATTGTGCATAGTCCACTTTTGATTTTGGCTCGAGCTGACTTCAATAAAGCTGTTTTTTTCTTCATCTGAATTTTTGAACTGATTTTTGAACTACGGGATTCAACTAATTACATATCTGCTAAAGCTACGGCATTATAATTTGCATTGTTGACATTCTAATATGAATGTTTACTTCGTAGGAGTACAAGTTTAAGGACAACACTGCCTCTCCTCCATCAACCTGAGGATGAAGACCTTAGATTCAGTGCTACAGTTAAAACAATGCCTTTCCTATTCATCTGCTGAATGCACTCCAATTCTGTGGTGACTCTGTTCCAGTCCTCATAGCATTACTCAGTACCCATCAGAGGGTAAGAACTGGACTGTGGTAGCCTAGCAGGTAAGGTACTGGACTCTGGACCACAAGGTACAGGGTTCAAATCCCACCTCTGCCAACCTGCCACTGTTGGGTCCTTGAGAGACCCGTAACCCACAATTGCTTGGATTGTAAGACTGTAGTAATTGTAAGTCATTCTGGATAAGGGCGTCTGCTAAATGCTCTAAATCTAAATGTAAATGTAAGAACTTCCAGCACACAAAAACCGACAGTGACTCGTCTTTTTGGACTACCTGTCTCACTCTCTCACTCCTAACTATATATGGTATAGTTTTTATGCCCTATATGTTACTTTATTTCATCTTCCCATTAAAAAATATAGTGTGAATTTTCATAGTAAAACTGTGAATTGCTTGACAGTTTTAATGTGAACTTTCACAGTTTGACCATGAAGTTTACAGTTCTACTATGAATTTTGGTGGTAATGTGGCCACTTCATGGTTCTACTGTCAAATTTCACAGTACATTTTTTCCTGGGTTAGCCCATACATTATTCTATTCTAATTTTATGTATTGTATTTTCTTCACATATATTCTTTAATTATTGCATTTAACATCTCGGCTGCCCAAGGAGGATGGGTCCCTATTTGAGTCTTGGTTCCCCCGAGGTTTCTTCCTTGTAATGTTTGGGGTGTTTTTCCTTGACAATGTTGCCTCAGGCTTTGTCAGCGAGGGCTTTGAGCCAATTTATTTGTAAAGCTGCTTTGAGACAATGCTGTGTTGTAAAAAGCGCTATATAAATAAATTTGATTTTGACTTTGACTAGCTGCTCAGGTATGGAGCTAAAGGGTGCGGCGGGTGGTGCTAACTGCTCAGGTGCGGAGCTAAAGGGCGCGGCGTGCTCAGGTATGGAGTTCATGTCTCTTCATGTTGGTTCGTGTGTAACTCGATCAGATATCAGAGGGCCAAAGTAGGAGACAGATAATGGCTCTCTCTCTCTCTCTCTCTCTCTCTCCGGATTCTATGCACTCTGAATAAAGTTAGGGAAGCACAGTCTATGTAGAATGTTTGCGGAGCGGGTGACACACACACACATACACCCCCACTAGGGTTGCCAACTTATTCAACCCCCAATCAGGGACACTGTCTTCCAGGTGTGTTCGTGCATATATAAATATATATATATATATATATATATATATATACACATATATACAGGGGTTAGACAATGAAACTGAAACACCTGTCATTTTAGTGTGGGAGGTTTCATGGCTAAATTGGACCAGTCTGGTGGCCAATCTTCATTAATTGCACATTGCACCAGTAAGAGCAGAGTGGGAAGGTTCAATTAGCAGGGTAAGAGCACAGTTTTGCTCAAAATATTGCAATGCACACAACATTATGCATGACATAACAGAGTTCAGATGGTTTGATGAACATGAAAGTGAAGTTGAACATCTGTTGAACATGTGTGTGTGCGTGTGTGTGTGTGTGTATTTATATATATATATATATATATATATATATATATATTATTTTTTTTTTTTTATATATAATATTTATTCATTTTAGGCATTTTCAGAAAATGAATTGTGAAAGCACAATTCTGAAAATGCCGCCTTCTTCTTCTTCTTCTTCTTTCGGTTTCTCCCTTTATCAGGGGTCACCACAGCGAGTTAAACGTTTTCACCTCACCCTGTCCTCCACATCCTCTACTCTCATCCCAACTCCCTGCATATCTTCATTTACCGCAACCAAATAACTCCTCTTAGGCCTTTCTCTCCGTCTCTTGCCTGGCAGCTTCATCGCCAACATCCTCCTACCAATATATCCACTATCCCTCCTCTCCACATGTCCAAACCATCTCAGTCTACCCTCTCGAATTTTGCCTCCCAATTTTCCAACCTGTGCTGTCCCTCTGATGATCTCATTCCTAATCCTGTCCACCCTAGACACTCCTAAGGAGAACCTCAACATCTTAAGTTCTGCAACCTCCAGCTCTGCTTCCTGTCTCTTTGTCAGTGCCACTGTCTCTAACCCATACAACAAGGCTGGTCTCACTACTCTCTTATAAATCTTTCCTTTTACTTTTGCTGCGACCCTTTTGTCACACAGCACTCCTGACACTCTTCTCCACCCACTCCATCCTGCCTGTACTCTCTTCTTTACCTCCTTTCCACACTCCCCATTTCCTTGGACAGTTGATCCCAAGTAACTGAACTCCTGGACCTTTGTGAACACTGATCCCTGTAGCCTGACTGTTCCACCTGCCTCCCTTTCATTTACACAGATGTATTCTGTCTTACTACAGTTGACTTTCATTCCTCTCCTTTCCAGATTATACCTCCACTCTCCAAGTTCTCTTCTACCTGTTCCCTGTTTCTCACTACAGATCACAATGTCGTCTGCAAACATCATAATCCGCGGCGATTCCTGTCTGACCTCATCTGTTAGTCTGTCCATCACCAGAGCAAATAAGAAGGGACTCAGGGCCGATCCTTGATGCAGTCCCACCTCTACCTTGAAGCTATCTGTCACTCCTACAGCACATCTCACTGCTGTCATGCTGTTATCATACATGTCCTGCACTAATCTAACGTACTTTTCAGCCACTCGAGACTTCCTCATACACCATCCTCATACACCTCATACACCTCCATTTCTATCCTTGATCACCCTGACTTGCTGTACATCCTTTCCAGCTCTATCTCTCTGTCTCGCCAGCAGATACAACTCCTTCTCTCCTTCCCTACTGTCTAACCTTTCATATAGCTCATCGTAGGCCTTCTGAAAATGCCTAAAAGTCATAAATATTATGCAAATAAACATATATTACTCAAAATTATAGCTGTGAAAGCTTTCATAAATCTGAAAATTCCTAAATGTCATAAATATTATATAAACAAATGTGTTTTATACAAAATTATATCTGTGAAAGTTTTCACAAATTAGAAAATGCCTACAAATAACACACAGTATGTAAATAACTGCCTATTAGATAAAATTATATCTGTGATATAATTTTCAGAACTGATGGAGGGTAACTTTAACCTGTGTTGATTCTCTATATTATCAGTTTTTGAAGTTCTATGGCCTGCTTGGACGGTTTTATGTCGAGTTAAATTAAAGGCTTAATTATTTTGCGTGTTATCATTTTCCATCCTCATGGTTTATACGAGCCACGTACAGACAGAATTAAGACTGTGAAAAGTTTCACAAATCAGCCTGGTCACTTTACTGCAGGTGTCAGTAATCTAAGTGGTCACCTTTAGAAGTTATACGCTTTTGAAAATAAAGCCCTAAAATGTAATGCCGAATGATTTCACTTTAGATGATGAAGTCATCTGAATTCACAAATCAGGACGAGCCAAATGGAGTATTAATCACAGTTTAAAGTGGCTTCATCACGGAATGCAAGACGAAAAAAGCTCCGAATCGCAACCGCAAGCCAACTTTACTGCGGTTGGCCTTTTGGCTTCCCACTCTTTTTTATAGTTGTGTAAAAGTGGTCGTGACGCCACCCTATTTATACGTGGGTCCTGGTTCGCTTCACCTTCCGGCGTACTCTCCTCCGGTTATTCGGGCACTGGTATAAAGTGAACCTACACTCCAACTGGTTGAACACGAAGATGCTTTTAATTATTCTTCTCTGTTGAAACCACATACACACCTGCCCACACAGCACTCGTCTGACTCCACTCTCTTTTCTCTCTCCCTCGCATGCACACCTTCATCCACACCCACAGTCAACATTAAAGTCCTCTAAACATGTGTTACAGTTGCAAAGTCTTTTTTTCTTTACAGGTTCGCTGCTCATTTTGACAGCATAAGGCTCCGCTCACAGCACACACACTGGTCTGTCACTAACGTAGCTACTACACCCGGGAGTTTGTATCCGTTTTGGCGCGTTATTGGCCAATGAGGATGTGATTGGAATACGGGACTGGAGCTGAAGGGACAAATCAAAATTGCCCATAAATCGTGATGTCCCGGACAAAACAGGACGGTTGGCAACCCTAGCACCAACTTTATATTTATATATTTTTATATATTTATTTGGTTTGGTAGGATATAATCCTCATGTATAATGCCCTGTCCACACGAACACAGTTTTTTGTTTAAACAGTGCTTGTGTGGACAGGGATATTTTTTATAAACGAATTTGAAAACCCCCGTTTTAGAAAATATTCGTGTACGCGTGGACATAGCCTCCAAACCTTTTAACACACACAGTTTAACTGCTACAGACGGAAGAAATTCTACTATGTGAAAGTGACTAATTTTAGAGAACAGCTTAAGAAAACAGAATAACAGAACTTTAGAGAGCAGAATAAACCTGAACTTGATCAATGTTATTGTTTTTTTGTGATTCAGTGGCTTTATGAGAAGCAGATAATATTCTAAACCCCGTATACAGTATTTACGTAACCAAAGGCCAAATCTCCTTACCGTTTTTTTATCTGGTAAAGTGCAGCTCCTTTTCCGTTTTATTTATCTCCGCTTTTAATCTTCTACTACATTAGCTTCTGTAATGGTTCCAGCTGTTCTTGATCTTTATGTGGGGTTTGGAGCTGCGTTACATCCGGTATTGTGAGCTAACCTTGCAAACCGAAAGTAAATTTTCTACTCCGTTCTAACCCCTCCCAGACAAGACAAGACAAGTTTATTTGTATAGCACATTTCAAAGACAAGTGTCAACCAAAGTGCTGTACAGTGAAATTATCAGTTTAAGAGACAATGCAAAGGTCACTAGAATCACACTACATCCTACACTCTTACATCCACTCCAGTTGCTCCATCCGTTTTGCTTGCCTCTGACAGCTTTACCCTGCTGAACCAAACCAGCTGCCGTTTATTAAATCCCAATAATTCATCTGTAAGGATGGATTCTAATCATTTTATTGAAATAATAGAATGGTGGTTAAACTTCGTTTTGATTTATATAAACATAAATAAATAACATTGCGCCATATTCTAGCGGCTAGGCACCGGCTCTCCCGCAACCCTGTTCAGGATTAAGCGGATAAGAAAGTGAATGAATGTGAATGAATACTTATATACAGAATCCTGTCAGTCAGTGCACTCTACAGGCTCTACATAAACAGCCAAACTGCACTGGTTCTGCAGTGGCAACCCCAGACATTTTTCATAGGGGTGGCCAGATGGGGCCACTGAAAATCCTGGGCTGGCACATCAAACAAAACGCTTTAAGTGAATTTCAGGAATTCGATTATGCTGTTGCAGTATATAGACTAGTTAATAACTATGTCAATATGAGAGTTAAAGAATTGCATAAAGATATACTTTGGTTTCTTATTTTATAGTTAACGTTACTAATTACCTGATGTGCATAGACTATTCTATAGTCACATCTGCTGTAGAAGGTTCACCATCACATTGGCAGAGATTGCCTATTATGTCACCTGACCAATGTTTTCTGTCCGATCGGTATATAATAGCCTAGTTTGAACAGGGTGGCGTGAAATCTTGATCTTGCATTCTGAGTGTTACTTTGTCTTTGTTATTTATGATTACTGACTTTTGAACTGGTTTATTGGGAAACGAGTATTGCCTAGCATTTTCCTGTTTATTATTGTTTGCTCCAATTTGCATTTTCTGGATAATTGACTATGGTGGATTATAGTTTTTAAACACTGTGTTCACTCACTTTATTAGAGATATTTACCATATTGTTCCATTACTTGTAGGTGTAAAGTCAGCGACAGCAGCTCTTCTGTTGCTGTACAGTTTGTGTTAGACATCCTCTAATCCTTCATCAGTGCTCAAAGGACGATGCCTACAGGATGCTGGAGCCCGGACATTTTTGCTTCGTAGAATATTTTCAATCTAGCAGTAACACTGAGGTGTTTAAAAACCTCAGTGTCTGATCCTATCGTACCAGCACAACACACACTAACGCCACCACTGCATCAGTGTCACTGCTGAGAATGATACACCACCCAAATATTGTCTGACCTGTAAGCAGAGTAAAGGGGACAAACAAAGCATTTCGAGAAACAGATAGAATGAATCTACAGTGGGGCAAAAAAGTATTTAGTCAGCCACTGATTGTGCAAGTTCTCTGACTTAGAAAGATGAGAGAGATCTGTAATTTTCATCATAGGTACAAGAACTATGAGAGACAAAATGAGAAAAAAAAATCCGGGAAATCACATTGTAGGATTTTTAAAGAATTTAATTGTAAATTATGGTGGAGAATGAAACTTTGAGAATGAAATCACATTGTAGGATTTTTTAAAAATTTAGATAGATAGATAGATAGATAGATAGATAGATAGATAGATTTATAGATAGATAGATAGATATATAGATAGATAGATACATACATAGATAGATAGATAGATAGATAGATAGATAGATAGATAGATAATTGATCCCAGAGGGAAATTCAAGGCATCCAGTAGCAATTCCAACAATGGCCAAGTATATAATATTAAGAAGAAAAAATAGCAATAAAAATAAACAGAATAAGTAACTAACAAAAGACAGTGGCAAGGAAAAACTCCCTAAGTGTTATGAGGAAGAAACCTTGGGAGGACCAAGACTCAAAAAGGGACCCAACCTCCTTGGGCAGCGTAGATGACAAATCTAAGAACCAAACTAAAGTCATGGAGTCATAGTTGTGAAATATGCACATCGGCATTAAGTGGCCTGGGTATGATGGGGCTGGAGCTGATGAGGGAAGCAGCTTGAATGAAGCTTCAGCAGATGACCATCATGTGTGGGGCTGGAACTGGTACCGGAACACAGCTCGGAGAGAAAATAGATAATGTATAATGTATATGCAGATAATGTACAGATAATGTATATGCATAGTTATCCAGTAAGGTTGTTATAGTGAAAACAGAGGTTTCACCCAAAATAGGCTAGGTGGAACCCAAAATGCAGATCTCAAAGGAAGACACTGACTACTGACGTGAAATATAAAGGATTTATTGACTAACAAACAAAGTAACTGATAAATGAGCTAGACTGTAAATAAAAAAACCAAACGATACTGAAAAAAATGATACTGAGTCCAAGAATGCTAGCGTGAACAGAAAACCATGGAAGAAAACTGGCGGCGGCGGTGCAGGATTAATCCTCCCCACAGACTGCAGGCAACAGAAGCGAATCTTGGAGGCGATCTTGCAGGAGTCGTAGATTCCAAAAACAACAAAAGGGAGCTGGTCGAAAACTAAAAAGGAAGAAAGAAAAATAAATAAAAACAAAAACCTGGTGTGGTAGCCGAAAAACAGGAGATACTGGAAAGCAGGGACAAATAACAACAAAAAGCTAGCGCTAGGTCATGGAGCACAATAAACAGGTATACTAAATAATGATAGCGTAACAATTGGCTAGTGCTAGCAACAGGCTAAGCTAACCACTGAAGCGGACAAGAGCTAACTGGGCTTGAAAGGCTTTAGCAGACAGAACATGGAGCGGGGGGGCAAAAACCAGATATACCGAATCTAAACCATAAAAAACTAGAGCGTGAAATACCAGGTACGAGACGGTAAGATCTGGCGATCCATTGCTGCTTCATTCGTGGTTAAATAGCGAGCGATGATGAGAAGGAAATGCGTATCCGGTGTGTAAGCCGGAGCTGATGAGGAGGTATGGAGGGAAGCAGCCAATGAATCTACGGGGGGAGGAAACACAAACACACGCACTCCGCCATACCAAAACAAAAGCACGAGGGAAAGAAAGGAAAACAAACAAAATGGGAAACAGCGATACGGGACCCTAATAAAGGTTATATATAACAGTTATACAGACAAATCATGAATTGAGTATATGAAACAGTCTGATAAACTGATAACCAACTATAGAGGACTGAAGTATAACAGTTTCTCAAGATAATTGTTTACTGTACTGGGATGAGTTAAACAGTCTGATGGCCTGAGGGACAAAAGACTTCCTAAATCTGTCAGTGGAACAAGAAGTGGACAGCAGTGAATGAACTCCTCTGCCTAATGATGGCACTATGAAGAGGATGGTCAGCATTGTCCATGATGGTTAGCAGTTTATTGAGGGACCTTCTCTCTGCCACTGATGTAAGACACTACAGTAGAGAAGAGGACACTGGCTACCACAGACTGGTAGAACATTCTCAGGAGTTTATGGCAGACCTTGAAGGACCCAAACCACCTTAGGAAGTAGAGAATCTGTAGGTCCTGACCACCTCCACATCGACCCCCTCAATTGAGACTGGCTGCAGAGTATGATTGGACCTTCTAAAGTCCACTAGCATCTCCTTTGTTTTTGTGATGTTCAGTTGCAGGTGGTTGGATTTGCACCACAAAACAAAGTCCTCTATCAGATTCCTGTTCTCTCTCTTCTGCTCGTCACCCACACACCCCACAATTGCAGTGTCATCTGAGAACTTCTGCATGTGGCATGACTCCGAGTTGTATTTGAAGTCTGATGTGTACAGGGTGAACAGAACTGGAGAGAGCACGGTCCCCTGTGGTGCTCCTGCATTGCTGATAACTGTGTCTGAGGTGCTGTCCCTGATTCGAACATATTGTGGTCTCCCGGTGAGATAATCAGCGATCCAGGTGACCAAATGTGAATCCACCTCCATCTCCTTTAACTTATCACTCAGAAGGTGAGGTTGGATGGTGTTGAAGGCACTGGAGAAGTCGAAGAACATGACCCCTTGTTCAGATGAGAGTGAGCTCTGTGCAGAAGGTAGAGGATGGCATCCTCAACTCCAACATTCTTCCGATATACAAACTGCAGTGGGTCCTCAGCATGGTGGACCGGAGGTCTGAGGAGGTTCAACAGCAGTCTCTCCATGGTCTTCATTACATGGGATGTCAGTGCGACTGGTCTGTAGTCATTCAGCTCCTTAGGGCGCATCTTCTTTGGAACTGGTATGATACAGTAATTGTAAATCATGGTGGAAAATAAGTATTTGGTCACCCACAAACAAACAAGATTTCTGGCTCTCACAGACCGGTAACTTCTTCTTTAAAAATCTCTTCTGTCCTCCACTCGTTACCTGTATTAATGGCACCCGTTTTACCTTCTTATCTGTGTAATAGAAACTTGTCCACAACCTCAAATAGTCACACTCCAAACTCAACCATGGCCAAGACCAAAGAGCTGTCGAAGGACAGCAGGAAGAAAATCGTAGACCTGCACCAGGTTGGAAGAGTGAATCTACAGTAGGCAAGCAGGTTGGTGTGAATAAATCAACTGTGGGAGCAATTGTAAGACATACAAGATCATTGATAATCTCTCTTGATCTGGGACTCCACATAAGATCTCATCCCGTGGGGTCAAAATGATTATGAGAACAGTGAGCAAAAATCCCAGAACTACACGGAGGGACCTGATGAATGACCTGCAGAGAGCTGGGACCAAAGTAACAAAGCTACCATCAGTAACACACTACGCTGAGAGGGACTCAGACCCTGCAGTGCCAGGCATGCCCCCCTGCTTAAGCCAGTACATGTCCAGGCCCGTCTGAAGTTTGCCAGAGAGCATATGGATGAACCAGAAGAAGATTGGTAGAATATCATGTGGTCAGATGAAACCAAAGTAGAACTTATTGCTAAAAACTTAACTCGTCGTGTTTGGAAGAAGAATAATTCTGAGTTGCGCCATACTGTGAAGCATGGGGTTGAAAACCTCATGGTTTGGGGCTGTTTTTCTGCAAAGGGGACAGGACGACTGATCCATGTTAAGGAAAGAATGAACGGGGCCATATATCATGAGATTTTAAGCCAAAACCTCCTTCTATCAGTAGGAGCATTGAAGATGGAACATGGTTGGGTTTTCCAGCATGACAATGATCTCAAACACACGAAGGAGTGGCTCCATAAAAAGCATTTCAAGGTCCTGGAGTGGCCTAGCCAGTCTCCAGACCTCAACCCCATAGAACATTTGTGGAGGGAGTTGAAAGTCCGTGTTACCCCAAAACATCACTGCTCTAGAGGAGATCTTCATAGGGCCAAAATACCAGCTACAGCGTGTGCAAACCTGGTGAAAACTTACAGGGAACGTTTGACCTGTCATTGCCAATAAAGGTTATGCTACAAAGTATTTAGTTCAACCAAATCTATTGAACAAATACTTATTTTCCACCCTAATTTACAATTAAATTCTTTAAAAATCCTACAATGTGATTTCCCGAATTTTTTTTTCTCATTTTGTCTCTCATAGTTCTTGTACCTATGATGAAAATCTCTCATCTTTCTAAGTATGAGAACTTGCACAATCAGTGCCTGACCAAATACTATTTTTCCCCACTGTATATGTGAAGGGGAAAAAACGTTCCTGCGGTGGAGACAAGGTTCTACAGTGACTTTATTTACTGGACTGAATAAAGCCAATATGAATATTTGTACATTATTTCAATATTTCGTTCATTTACACTATTGTCTTGTATGTTATAGTTTTATAGTTATTTTACGTTTCCTAATATTATATTATCTCTAATTTATATCTACATATTATTAGATTTTATTTCAATTATTACATTCTATTTTAATATAATGTAATATTTTAATTTAGTTTAATTCTTACATATATCATCTAGGCTGTAAGCAGGTTGGGTTTATTTTTGAGATTTGGTCCTAACAAGGATTCTTCCGTATCAGACTCAGGGCAAGGAAGGTCAAGGGAGACAGACATACAAGCAAGTGTTCAAGGTTTATTTACAGTGAACATAGTAAACATAGTGAACAAGAAAAACACACCACGCAAACCTAAACCAAAAATGCTAGCAGAAACAGCTAATAAGGCAATAATACTAAACAAACAATAGGCAAGACAAAAGGCTGACACTCTAATGGCTTAGCTAACACGCTAATGACAAACAAAGAAGCAAAGCTAAACATGTGAGTCTAGATACTGAACAAGACATACTTAAAATATTTAGCAGAATAGTGGAAAACCTGCCTACGCTATAAACTAGCCCCTGGCGGTTACCTCGGACCTCCAAGCTGTACTATTGTTGGCGTTCTACAAACCACCAGCTACCTTCTTTCCCTATGAAACACAAAAGCCATCAATGCACACTCGTGAGATGGGTGAGGTCTCAGACAGTATGTGTATTCAAGGATGTGACACCTGACAGAGCTAGAGCGTGCACTTAAATAGTCTGACCCACAGGTGACACCAAAGTTTTTTATAGATGGACTGGGCAATACTGACCAGCCATCTAGATTTAGGATAGATGTAGCCAACATGTCTCTCACAGCCTTTGTTCCCACTAATAAAACTTCAGTTTTATCTGAGTTAAGTAAAAGAAAATGAAATAACATCCAATCTTTGATTTCCTTTACACAGTCCTCAATTTTGCTGATTGTAAGGCTGTCATTTGGTTTGGCTGATATATACAGCTGTGTATCATCTGCATAGCAGTGGAAACTAATTCCATGTTTACGAATAACTGAGCCTAGTGGAAGCATGTACAGAGAGAATAAAAGCGGGTCAAGCACTGACCCCTCAGGCACACCATACTTCCCTTTTGAGAGCTTACAGCATTGATTATTTACATGAACAAACTGTTACCGGTCAGTCAAGTAGGATTTAAACCAAGAAAGTGCCAATGCCTTAATACCTACAGTATTTTCTAGTCTGTTTAGTAAAACATCAAGATCTATAGTGTCAAATGATGTACTTAAATCTAACAGAATAAGAAAAGAAACATCCATTATCTGAGGACATTAACAAAGCATTTAGTACCCTAATTAATGCTGTTTTAGTACTATGATGGGGCCTGAAGCCAGGCTGAAATGTTTCATAAATACCATTACTTTGAAGGTAACTGATAGACGACTTTTTCTAAGATTTTGGACAGAAATGGTAGATTTGAAATTGGTCTATAATTACATATCACATAAGTGTCAAGATTGGCTTTTTTAATCAGTGGTTTAACAACGACACACATAAGGATTTGAGGACATAACCGCAGCTAAGAGATGAATTTAAAATAGTTAGCAGTGGCTCTATAATACTAGATATCACTTCTTTGAGTAAATGTGTAGGAATTAGATCTAATAAACATGTTGATGACTTAGAAGAGCTGATCAGTGCGGATAGTTCAGTATTAGTAATTGGGGCAAAAGATTCTAGTGTTGATTTACAGCTAATTAAACAGACATAATCACTAGCGCTGCATCTGGAAGGTTGCTAAATAGTTTGGTGATGTGATGAGCATCGAGTTTTATGAATAATTTTTTCTATCTTATCATTAAAGAAAGTCATGAAATCATTACTGTTAAAATTACACAGAACGGGAGAATCACTTTCTGTAGGGTTTTCTGTTAATCTGGAGACTGTATTAAAGAGACTAAGGAGAAATATGCAGCTTTATGAGGAGAAATTTGCAGCATTAGCTTTAGTGAGGGCATGCTTATACTCTGCGATGTTGTCCCTCCAAGCAATCTTAAACATCTCCAATTTACTATGTCTCCACTTGCGCCCTAGATGCCGCGTTCTTTGCTTTAAGGTACAGGTATGATCATTATCCCATGGTGCTAGCCTTTTTTCCCTAATGCGTTTGACCCTAGCAGGAGTAATATATCAGGGTTGAGTTAAACACAAATTCTAATTGGTTGTTTACATGTTTAAGATGATTGGTCTCCATAGGTGTATTAAATTTTAAGTCTGCTCAGGTCGGGCTCTCTCAGGTGAGAACATTGTGACTGTAGAACTTCAGCTGCAGCTGAGCAGCTTTCCTTCATTAATTCGTACTCACTAAGTCTAAAAGTGAAATTAGTAAAAGAATAAGTTTTAACTGAGTAATAAATTACTTTGAAAAGCGTTACGTACAGTTAATAACTTCCCCAGTAACAAACAATCACTCATTATTCCAAACTAAATATTTCCAACTTCTAAAAAAGGGACCTTACACTAGTTTCTCCATATTACACTGAGGGTTCTTTTATCCATCAGAGAGCAGCTTCACTACTGAATCCTGCAGGTTGTTGTTGCTGAAATCCATCTGTCTCACAGTGCAGGAAGCCAAACTCAGAATGCTGGCTAAAGCTGAACAGCTCTCCATCATTAGGTTGCAGTTACTGATCCTAAATGTGAAATACTGAGTTAGCAAAGCTACATATTTTAACCAATATAATAAATCACATATAATAAAATAACAGTCTCATGCAAACGTCTTCGCACCCCTGTTCAAGTGACATGTACTGTTAATTTTTAAAAAGAAAAATAACTATTTGCATTTGCATAACTATTTAATTTAGCATTTGTGCATGCTGTCAGGTGTTAATAACACCATGGATAAAAAAAAAATCACATCCTCCAAATGTTTCTTATACTGTAGCTGCTGATGGTCTGTGTGTTCCTACTTTAAGACTTTTTTCACTCTTCCTTAGAGAAATATTCTTACATCAAGTTTTAGACCCACCAATGATTTTAATTAGATTCAGGTTATCAGGTTATCATCATTGTACTGAAACAGCATTAATTAGGGTACTAAATGACTTGTTAATGTAATAAGATAAGGGATGTGTTTCTTTTCTTGTTCTGTTAGATTTAAGTGCAGCATTTACACTATAGACCATGATGTTTTACTAAACAGACTAGAAAGTACTGTAGGTATTAAGGGATTAGCACTTTCTTGGTTTAAATCCTACTTAATTGTAACCAGTTTGTTCATATAAATAATCTAAGGTCTAAGCCCTCAAAAGTGAAGTATGGCGTGCCTCATGAGTCAGTGCTTGGCCCGCTTTTATTCTCTCTGTACATGCTGGCACTAGGCTCAGTTATTCGTAAACATGGCATTAGTTTCCACTGCTATCCAGATGATACACAGCTGTACATATCAGCCAAACCTAATGACAGCCTTACAATCAACAAAACTGAGGACTGTGTAAAGGAAATAAAAGATTGGATGTTATTTAATTTTCTCTTATTTAACTCAGATAAAACTGAGGTTCTATTAGTGGGACCCAAGGCTGTGAGAGACAGGTTGGCTACATCTATCCTAAATCTAGATGGCTGTCCAGTGTTGCCCAGTCAGTCTGTAAAAAACTTAAGGGTCACATTTGATTCAGGTCTCTCTTTTG
>JAJAGP010004694.1:0-14684 GCA_025084515.1 Ancistrus triradiatus
TTAAACGATTCAGAATCTGGAGGAATGTCAGTGCATAAAGGGTAAGGGCACAAACCTAAGCTGAAGAGGGGTGATCTCTGCTCCCTCAGATGGCACTGCATCAAGAACCATCATTCATCAGTAGCTGATAGAACCACATGGACAAGGGATTACTTTATCAAACCTTTATCAAGCTCTACAATACAGAGTTACATTCACAGATACCACTTAAAACGTTACTGTATGAAAAGAAGCCTTATGTTATAACCATGTCCAGAAGGGGCATCGACTTCTCTGGGCTCAGAGGCATCTGGGATGGACCATCACACAGTGGGAATGGGGACTGTGCTCAGACAAATCAGTATAACAGCTCTTTTATTGGACCAAAGACGAGGACCATCCAGACTGTTATGAGGAACAAGTCCAAAAGCCAGGCTCTGTCATGGTGTGGGGTCGGGTCAGGGCCCTTGGTAAAGGTCATCTACACTTCTGTGATGCAGCATTAATGCAGAAAAGTACACTGAGATTTTAGAGTAACATAAGCTGCCTTCAGACGACATCTTTATCAGGGACGTCCATGCATTCGTCAACAAGACAATGCAAAAGCACATGCTGCACACATTACAAAGGCATGGCTGTGGAAGAAGAGGGCACGGGTACTGGACTGGCCCCAGTAGGGAATGTGTGGAGAATTTTGAACCTCTTTGGAGTGTGGTGAGAGGAATGGCAACACTGCTCACTCATTAAACCAGAATTAAACCGGTTTCCATGTGAATAAAAGAGGATTTCTGCCAGTTATTTATTTATTTTTTTTCCTGTGTCAGTCTCTTTATTAGAATTCAACAAGAAAATACAGGAAATGTGTATGCAGTGTTAAATCAGCTTCTATAGGTTACAGAAGTAAGTATTAAGTGTTTCCTCTTCTTAAACTTGAGCAATAGTAGCATCTGGCAGCTTCATCAGGATGCCATGTTGATCCTTCTACAGTCCGAAGAACTGATCAGGAATCTTTTTGATTAGGGTCTTGTTGGAAGGGTAGCAGCCAAGAAATCACTTTTTAAGAAGTGGAACAGGGTGAATAGGCTAAGATATGCTAAAGGAGGTTGGGTAACTTTGAGTCTGGGTCCTCCCAAGGTTTATTCCTTATAACGCTTAGGCAGTTTTTCCTTCCCACTGTCGCTCAATTTGGGATTTGCATTAGATCTTAGAAGATCATCTAAAATTGTAAAGCTGCTTTGAGATAATGCTCCGTTGTAAAAAAGAGCTACAGAAATAAATCTGACTTGACTTGGTAACTTTCACCGAAGCAAGAAACTCTTGAGCGAAAGGACAGACTTATTTAGCTGGTGGGAACTGGTGATACCTAACTTTGAAGACGAATCTTGTCAAAATCTTAAAAAAAAACAACAACTGAAATTTGAACTCTGCAGAAGCACCAGCTTGAGGTAGAGATAAATAACACTGTTACCTGACCCCTCAACTTCTTTCCGTACCTTACTCCGCTCATGTAAATGTTTTTTTGTTTGTTTTTTTAGTCAGGACATCCAAACATTTTAAATAAACACAGGTCGAATAAGGATAAACAAAAAATGAATGATAAACACCATAAATTACAAAGTTCCTTTCTGCCAGTAATAATAACACTGATACGACTGGGCTCCCCTCCCTCAGACACAGCCAGTCATGGCTCCTAACCCAGCTCTATATACCGAGCAGACACAATATTAGCAGCTCTATTTTACTTCATATCATTCTGTCTTTTTCTTTCTTTCTTGACCAGTTATAATGGTGTGTACGATTTTATACCATTTTTCACTTTACTTTATATCCCTTTTGCCTTTATATTACATTTGCCTTAGTTTATATCACTTTTTATATCCATTTTGCAATGGTTTAATTTTTATTGTTCGTTCTTTCTTTTTTTTTTCTTTTTCTTTTTCGTACTTTTGTTTATTTGTTCCATTTTTCCATTCTATACCATTGTTTCCTTTGTATTGTTCTTTCTTCTTTCCTTCCTTCCTTTCTTTCTTTCTTTCTTTCTTTGCCCTTTTAACTTTCTATACAGTTGTTTCATTTTTACTGTTGTTTTTGTTTTTCTTTCTTTATTTCTCCTTTTTGCAATTATGCCTTTCTATACCTTCCATTTTTATTGTTCTTTAACTTTGTCTTTCTTGCAATGTTACCTTTCTATAGATTTGTTTCATTTTTATTGTTGTTCTTTTTCTTTCGTTCTTTCTTTCTTCCCCTTTTGCCTTCCTATATTTTCTTTTAATGTTCGTTCTTTCTTTCTTCCTTCTTTCTGTTTCTCTCTCTCTCTCCTTTTTCTTTCTTTCTTTCTCGCCCTCTTGCCTTAACAGGCTGTTGCCATAACTATAAGACATATGAGTCATAATCTTATGCTGTTTGGTGCTTATGCAGAGCTTGTGTGGTACAAATAACAAAATATGGGAGGCATGTGTCCCAACAGACAGTGCAGTGCCCCCTGCGACCTAGTCACAGAGCGGTCAGGGTGCTCACCATGGTAACCCCTGTCCAATGCAGAAAGGGCCTATAGTGGGCACACGAGTGTAGGGAAGTGTGAGGTGGAGGGAGTGTGATGCCGTGGGTAAGGACCTGCCGGGACACCGCGGGTCCAGACCATGGTAAGCTTTATGTTTTGGCTGATCAGAGCGTGTTTATATATATATATACACACACACACAGATGAGGAAGTAACAGAACAGGTTCTCTCCACTTCCCCCTTTGCACTCATTCCCTCTCTCTCTCTCTATCTCACACACACTCTCACACACACAGTGTCTGATCTGCTCTGCTCTGGCAGTAGAGTGATCACAGCACAGGCGATGAGGACGGTTCGAGCTGTAACACTCAAAGGCTGCACACACACCTGTCCAGGTAAGAATCCCTAATGAACACTTATGAACCAGGACAGAATCATTTATCACGCTAGTGAAGCTTTTAACTTTAAGGAGGGTGAAGGACTTCATTCACTTCTGAACTCTGCTCTGTACATGACTGAATGCTCTGAGACAGATCCTCACTGTTCAGGACATATCAGCGGGGGCGGGGGCGGGACCGGGGGGTTGGGGTCAAAGGGATGCACATGCCCGATTTAATGTGTCTCTGTTATTAAATGTAGTCACAGGTCTGCCTGTTCCTACACTGTGTGTCTATATACAGTGGGGCAAAAAAGTATTTGGTCAGCCACTGATTGTGCAAGTTCTTATACTTAGAAAGATGAGAGAGGTCTGTAATTTTCATCATAGGTACACTTCACAGCTATGAGAGACAAAATTCAGGAAATCACATTGTAGGATTTTTAAAGATTTAATTGTAAAATTATGGTGGAAAATAAAGTAATTTGGTCAATAACAAAAGTTCAACTCAATACTTGTAACATAACCTTTGTTGGCAATGACAGAGGTCAGAACGTTTCCTGTAAGTCATTTATTCTTCCCTTAACACGGATCATTCGTCCTGTCCCCTTTGTAGAAGACAGCCCGACCAAGGCATGATGTTTCCACCCCCATGCTTCACAGTAGGTATGGTGTTCTTGGGATGCAACTCAGCATTCTTCTTCCTCCAAACACAACGAGTTGAGTTTTTACCAAAAATTTCTCTTTTGGTTTCATCTGACCACATGATATTCTCTCAGTCCTCTTGTGGATCATCCATATGCTCTCTGGCAAACTTTGAACGGGCCTGGACATGTACTGGCTTAAGCAGGAGGACACGCCTGGCACTGCAGGATCTGAGTCCTTCTCGGCGTAGTGTGTTACTGATGGTAGTCTTTGTTACTTTGGTCCCAGCTCTCTGCAGGTCATTCATCAGGTTCCTCCGTGTAGTTCTGGGATTTTTGCTCACCGTTCTCATGATCATTTTGACCCCACGGGATGAGATCTTGCGTGGAGCCCCAGATCGAGTGAGATTTTCAATAGTCTTGTATGTCTTCCATTTTCTTACAATTGCTCCCACAGTTGATTTATTCACACCAACCTGCTTGTCTATTGTAGATTCAACTCTTACCCAGCCTGGTGCAGGTTTACAATTTTCTTCCTGGTGTCCCCTTCATCAAGCTTCGTTTGGTCTTGGCCATGGTTGAGTTTGGAGTCTGACTGTTTGAGGCTGTGGACAGGTTTCTATTATACAGATAACGAGGTCAAACAGGTGCCATTAATACAGGTAACGAGTGGAGGACAGAAGAGCTTCTTAAAGAAGCTGTGGGTGACCAAATACTTATTTTCCACCATGATTTACAATTAAATTCTTTACAAATCCTACAATGTGATTTCTTGGATTTTTTTTCTCATTTTGTCTCTCACAGTTGAAGTGTACCTATGATGAAAATCACAGACCTCTCTCATCTTGCACAATAGGAGAACTTGCACAATCAGTGGCTGACTAAATACTTTTTTGCCCCACTGTATATATATGCATGTATATGTATATATATAATGTGTGTGTGTGTGTGTGTTTCTTTCTTGCCTTGCTTGCTTTCTTTCTTTCCCCTTTTGCAGTCCAGTACCCTTTCTTTCTTTCTTTCTTTCCTTCTTTCTTTTTGTCTTTTGTTCACATCTTTGAACCATTCCTTTGTTTCTCACTGATAATCTCATAGCCTTGGACTCTAATCTGTTAAGAACGTCTTCATTACTAAACTCGATTTCTTCATCACCTTTCACTTTGGCACATTTAGTAAGACTGTATCTAATGGAACCCTATCTCCACCCCTCTCTTCACTTCCTCTTAAACGAACAAGAAGTGTTAAGCCATTGACACCAGGAAACTGCACTATTCAAATGCAGTATTAAAACAAAGGTACAGAGTTACAGATCTGACTCTGCATCACCTCTTCTGTACAATCCAGCCGTGCCTCTTCTGCATCTCCGTCCTTTATCTTATCACCTGTTCAGCCAGCCTTATCCACAGTGACTGTTAATGTGTACTCTCACTGAGCACGATTGCCTTGAACCGCTCGCGCAGCACACTTCATGCTTGTGCACAGGTGATCGGCTAATCACACACTGTTGTGCCTTTCTTTGGTTTCGTTTTGTGCTCGCTGACACACAGCTGCCTCTGTGAAAATCTTCTTACGCGCAGCACATCATCAGTACATTTAGTATAAGGCTTATTTATTATAGGCTTATAGGGCTGCGTGACAGCGGCAACAAAGAGAAGCAAAAAAGTTACACAGTAAGTACAAGCATGAAGAGCAGCACGAGAAGCTGGAACACAGTGCGCTGCGTCATCAATGCACTTATTATAAGGCTTATTAGGGCTGTGTGTCAGCGCGCATCATGTGAAACCAAAGAAAGGTTTAAAGGTATGTGAGTATACCTTTACTTTATCTGAAGTTTGCCAGAGAGCATATGGATGATCCAGCAGAGGATTGGGAGAATATCATGTGGTCAGATGAAACCAAAATAGAACTGTTTGGAAACTGTTTGTTTCTTTTCTTTCCCTTTTGTAATTCTATACTATTTGTCACGCCCGCCTCCGGCACCGCTCCACCCGCTCGCACCTTGCCTCGTTCTGCCTCGCCTACGTACTGATCACCTGCACCTGCCTGTCATTTTGGACTTCCTCCTGCACCCCATATAACCGCCAGTCACACACACAATCTCGCTTCTCAACGAGGTTCCCACACCTTTTCTCCGAGCTCTCCTAAGCTAGGTTGTGTCAAACGTAATCAATAAAGCTCTGTTTACCTTCACGGCCTGCGTTTGCCTCCTCACTCCATGCTCCGTTACACCATTCCTTTGTTCTTTTCTTTCTTTCCTTCTTTCTTTCTTTGCCTTTTGTAATTTTATAGCATTCCTTTGTTCGTTCGTTTGTTTTTTTCTTTCTTTCCCTTCTGTTATTCTAAAGCATTCCTTTGTTTTTGTTTGTTTCTTTCTTTCTTGCTTTCTTTCTATTCCTTTTGCATTTTTAGCTCATGTGCTTTTGAGTACTGATTTGTTCGCTGGTCAGTTTATCTAATCGCTGATGAGCTACTTACCTGTAGTTTTACAGCTCCTGGCGCTCTTTGTGACCGACTAGATAAACAGTTAAGTTTCCGTCCCAGAATCATTAATCAAGCGGTTACTGATGGAGCACATCGGGGTACAGGCGCCTGATGGTCGAAGACCAGTGTGTGAATCGAAACACATCCTCCTTAGTCCAGTTTATTTTATTTTAATGTTTTCACCATTATTTTCAATTTTGGTTCAAAGACCAGCTCTCAAACAGCGGGGTTCTGGGAATGCTTTCTTCCGCCGATGAGTCGCTGTCATGGAAACAGTGAAACTTTATGGCATTCGCTGCAGTAAACCCCGTACTGTTTTCCCTTAGTGAAGGGAAACGTCTGAGGGACTTTATTCAACACACGGAGGTGGTTTTAAACTCCAGCAGCACTGCTGTGTCTGATCCAGTCATACCAGCACAACGCACACTAACACACCACCACCACATCATTAGAGGGCAGAGTAAAGGGGAAGAACAAAGTATGTAGTGAAACCGATGGACAGGGCACCCGTCCATGGGCGCGTTCCATAATCACACAACATGGCCTTACCATTCCAACCCCAAGGTTAATAAAAGGAAAGTCAGATTCTCAGATTTATTTATATAGCGCTTTTTACAATAGAGCATTGTCTCAAAGCAACTTTACAATTTTAGATAATCTCCTATCATCTACGTCCAATCCCAAATTGAGCAAAGTGTGTCCGGTTGTCTTGTTAGTGTTCCAGAGATTTATGACATGGGTTAATACTTCAAAATAAGTCAGTAAAAAGGTGTTGGTAACAAGTGGTAACAAGAAGCAGGTGTGTCTTGTTGGTGGAAGTCAGAAGCGTGAAGGAGCTCTATACTCTGTTCTACATTTACATATTTAACAGACACCCTTATCCAGAGCGGCTTACACCTGATGCAATCCAAGTAATTGTGGGCTAAAGGCCTTGCTCAAGGATCCAACAGTGGCAATATGGCAGAGGTAAGATTTGAACCCTGGCCCTTTAGTCCAGGACCTTAACCTTGAAACTCGAGATTGAGTGCATAAAAACTGAATTGAAGACTTGCTTAACATGCCAGTTCCATGTAAATCACCACCAGGAACCACAAAAGGCTGAGTCTTTGAGGAGTAAAGATGATCAGAGGATCTCTTGATTATCAACAAATGTTTAAAAACAATGTTCCTCACAGAAGAATTGGAAGGGATTTACGTATTTCTCCCTCTACAGTGCATACTATCATTAATCGATTCAAGGAATCTGGAAGAATTTCTAAACTGAAGCCTAAACTGAAGAGGGGTGATCTCCGATCCCTCAGACGGCACTGCATCAAGAACCGTCATTCATCAATAGCTGATAGACCCACATGGACAAGGGATTACTTTATCAAACCTTTATCAAGCTCTACAATACAGAGTTACATTCACAAATGCCACTTAAAACGTTACTGTGCTATAAAGAAACCTTATGTTATAACCATGTCCCAAAGTGGCATTAACTTCTCTGGGCTCGGAGGCATCTGGGATGGACCATCATACAATGGGAACGGGGATTGTGCTCAGACCCATCAGTATTCAGGAATGAAGATGGAAAAAACCATCCAGACTGTTATGAGGAACAAGTCCAAAAGCCAGGCTCTGTCATGGTATGGGGTCGGGTCAGGGCATTAATGCAGAAAAGTACACTGAGATAGTAGAGCAACATGAGCTGCCTTCAAGACGACATCTTTTCCATAAGACAATGCAAAACCACATGCTGCACAGATTACAACGGCATGGCTGTGGAAGAAGAGTGTATGAGTACTGGACTGACCCACCTGCAGTCCCTTACAGAGAATGTGTGGAGTATTCTGAAACAAAAAGACGTGTTTGCAGGAAGAATGGAACAAAATAACACCTGAAACACTAAATCACTTGGTATCCTTGGTGCCAAAGCGTCTTTTAAGTGTTATGAAGAGGAACAGCAACATTACAGAAATAAATAAAATAGATGCTTTACTGTCCCAACATTTTTTGGAATGTGTTGCAGGGCTTAAATGCGGGAATGGATGATTATAAACAAATTATCAGGAAAAAAGGAGGGATTATTTCAGGTTCATCCTGTCTGCATTGGAATAAAAGTCTAAGTAAGTGCAAGGAACACTGCGCTGTTTAGACTTGAATCGTTAAACCACTTTCCAAGTCGAGCACAGAGCACTAAAGTACACAGTGCCAGCTGTACAGTTTTATTGAGTGGCTGTTTGGACAATTCCAGTGAAGTGAAAGCATTTTAGCGAGTAACCTTTGTTGTGTTAACATGACAAGCTCCACACACAAACGGTTTTCTGTGTAGTCTTGTCTGGTCGACACAGTGCCCTGACTTGAACCCCATCCAAGACGTTTGGGCTGAACTGGAAGGTTTTGGGTGTCCACAGACTTACGGCAAACTTTCCCACTTAACTAGTGACAAACTTATGCTTGGAATCGGATGTATAATCAGCAGCACTTCCTATATTTGTACCCATTATACTTCAACTTCCCATGTTACTTCAACTTCCTTTGAACCTGCATGATGGTTTTAGTTTTTATTCTTGTATTTTAGACAGTTCTTTTATTTCAGTTCAGCTCAGTTATTGCACATAAGCATAAATATCTCATACAAGAAATATGATAAATACAACACTTTTTTATATAACTTATAAAGACTTTAGAGTGCAGTGATAAAATGACTAACAAAACTGTGTAGAGATGTCACACATGGCAGCCTTCATGGGTTTGTTTATCACCCTGACACTCTTGGTTTAGACGACTTGTGAGAATGAACACAGGAAGGACATGAGCTTTTCTGAAACTCCGTGAGGTTACAGCGCAGGGGAGGAAACTAATGACATGTCACGTTCAGAATCAGCCTTGGCTAAGGTTTGGTGTTTCACCCAGTTGCCGAGCCTCGTGTCCTAATTTCTGTGTTGTTTGCATGAGTTAAAATCAGGCTGACCAATTAGAGCTCGGTCGTTGGGCAGAACTTATGGGACGAGCAACAGGCTGCCACTAAAAACATGGATATTAAAGAAAAGATGTGGTGGAATAGAACTGAAAGGCTGGAGAATGATGGAGATAAAGCTCACAGTGATGGATGGAAGTGTCTGATTATTTATCTAAGAGCATTCTGATCTGTTCATGATCCAAAAAGCACAAACTAGAGCTTCCTGTGCACATCTTCACTCTTGTCTTTGTTTTATTTAAGTTGCTGAAGTGAAAAACACACGGCGAAATCTGTGACACATCAAGAGAAGGGAAATTAAAGAAAGACGTAGAGGACAGAGAGATTTAAGAGTGTTTAGACTGAAAACTGAGGGCACTTAGTGTGAAGGTCCAACTATGTTAAAATCGCATCTGTTTACTCCTTGTGAGAAGCCTTTAGATTTGATGGGTGTTACACAGGCACAATTGGCTGTATGTTAGGTTTGCCACTTGTCCTAAGTGACTTTGGGCTTATTTTTCTGTAAAGTTGCTGAAAATGTTGGTAGTCGCAGGTTTCACTTTTTTGGTCTTGTTTCTAAAGTGTATTTTCCCATTTGGGTTTGCTCCCTGATCCTGTCTCTCTCCACTACACCTGTCTGGTTTGTCCTGTTGCACGTTCCATCCGTGATTGAAGCATTATTATGATGATGTTTTCACATCTAATAGTCTAAATGGAAAGAATGTTGTTTATATTCAGGTGACTTTATTTGGAGATTCTGATTAAGTTTGAGCGAAGGGAAACAGAATCATCACCATCATTTACTTCCAATAGCTGCATTACTTTAGTTTAACTAAGATAATAATATAATAATAATAATAATTTTATGCTTTATATTTATTATTATATGTTTTATTGCACTGCCTGGCCAAAAAAAAAGGTCAGCACTTGGATTTAACTAAGCAAATAGTTAGATAGTTAAAGAAGAGCCTCCCATCAGATAATTACTGCATGGGTGATTTTAATTATTGTTCTTTAACCCTAAGTTCTTTAACCCTAACTGATGCAGTGAGTAGCTGCTCATTTGTTAAACAACCATGTGGAAAGACATCCTGTGGTCGTGGAAAAGATGTTCATCTGTTTCAGAAGGGTCAGATTGTGAAAGAGTGGTTCAGGGAGCATGAGCCCTCATTATCACACATGGATTGTCCACCACAGTGTCCAGAGCTGAACCCCATTGAGAATCTTTGGGATGTGCTGGAGGAGACTTTGTGCAGTGGAACTAATCTCCCACCATCAATACAAGATCTTGGGGAAAAACTAATGCAGCTCGGGATGGAAATAAATGTTGTGACAGTGCAGAAGCTTGTGGAAACGATGCTAAAGCGAATGCATAGTGTAATCAAAGCTAAAGGCGGTCCAACCAAATATTAGTTTGTGTGACCTTTTTTTTGGCCTGGCAGTGTATTTTACTAAGTATTTGATGAAACATAATATTAGTTATGAAAATATATCATGCATAATGAATGTAAAGTCTGGTCTCGGTCTCGACTCGGACTCATATGAGAAGCAATAACAATCAGAGAAGGTTTTTACAGCTGGCACATGCTGGCATAGTTCATCCTGTTCCGTCTGCTTTCCATTTTTTTGCTGAGGCACTGCATTGCTACTCATCCTAAAGCACAAATAACCAGCCTCAACGTGACAGTGACTCATTTCAGTGATTCTCTTTTAGAAATAAAATATAGTTTGCATGTAACCTGATGCACATATGATTTTATATCACAGTTAGGCAGTTTTAAAACTCTGTGTATCTGACTATATAATGCCTATGGCTATATAGTATCTGACTATATATGCATATTTTTAATGTTAGTTTTTTTCAATATTGTTATTATTTACTTAGTTTATCTAGTATATCTAGTACATCTACGCCGATCAAGGAGGTCGGGTCCCTTTTGGAGTCTGGGTCCTCGCCAGGTTTTTTCCTTATAACACTTAGGGAGTTTTTCCCTTGCTACTGTCACCTTGCTCAATTTGGGATTGGCCCTAGATATTAGGAGATGATCTAAACTTGTAAAGCTGCTTTGAGACAATGCTGCCTTGTGAATTGACTTTGAGTTGACTTTATGTAGATGTACAGATATTCAGTCGGCGAATACACAAGCGTTGGCTTTTCTGTGCGGGTCTGGTGGCAAAGAAATGCAGAAAAATGTGTGTGTGTGTGACATTTTTGTGGCACTCTCTTGCATTGCACAATGGGTGTGAGAGATAATGATATGATTTCGTTACACTAACTCACTTATGAACTGCTCTGCAAACAAAACCTGTGTGTGTGTGTGTGTGTGTTGGGGGCCAAGTTTTTGGTTCAGTGTGAGGACAGAACGTAGACAGGAGGATAAACAGAGCTGTCATTTTGTAGTTTTTAAGATTTGATTGGGGTTACTGAGGTTAAGGTTAGGATTAGGTGTAGATTAATTAGCTAGAGTAACATTATGTCCTCACAATCAAAAGACAAATGTGTGTGTGTGTGTGTGAGAAGGGAACTTTTGTATGGCCTGGACATTTGAGAATTGGGGAGTGGGAAGGACTGTTAGAAGAAAGGCACCATTGTGCCCAATAGCTAAATGGCTTCTTGACAGAAACACACTCACACACAAAATGTCAGAGTGTTGTGTAGTTCTGTATTCAGAATATATACTCGTCCTTTAATAATAATACAACCCCCAGTCTTAACTTTTAGGAAATTAACCACAACAACAAAAAGTTAAATAATCCACGTTAAGCACACACTGTGTGTTTTTCTCCAAAGTTAAGATCATACATTCAGAGTTTAGACTGTAAGTTATAAGAAAAAACAGATGCTAGGCATTGCCAAGAGCTGCAGTGGCTGCATGGGCTATAATGCATTTGGAGATCAGCAAGAACAGCAACATTGAAACTAGAGGTGGGAGAAAGTCCCGTACGATGCATTCAGAAAGTCTTCAGGCCCTTTCACTTTTTCACATTTTGTTATGTTAAGGTCTTGTGCTAATATAATAATAAATAAATCAACTTTTCCCCTGTCAGTCTGCACCCAGGAAAGGAAAAACTTAAACTAAAAACTAAAATATTACATGGACAACACAGTTCTGGGTTTCTCCTCACACGTTGATTGGCTCCACCTGTGGTAAAAATTCATTTGGTTGGACCTGCTTTTTAAAGACACACTCCTGTCTATAAAAGGTCTCACAGCTAACAATGCTGATCAGAGCAAAAACCAAACCATGAGGAGGAAAGAACTGCCTGTAGAGCTCAGAGACAGAATCGTCTGAGGCCACAGATCTGGAGAAGAGTTACAAAAACATTTGCTGTACTGAAAGTTCACAAGATCACAGCGGCCTCCATAATTTTTACATAGAAGAAGTTTGGACCAACTGGAATTCTTACATGGAAGAAGTTTTAGAGCTGCACCGCCCCACCAAACTAAGTGATCAGAGCGGTGACCAAGAACCCAATGGTCTCTCTGGCTGAGCTCCAAAGATCCTGTGTGCAGATGGAGAAACTTCCAGAAGGTCCACCATCACTGCAGCACCAAAACCAATCTGGACTTTATGAGAGATCAGAGTGATCAGACACAAAGATTCTCTGATCTGATAAAACCAAGAATGATCACCCTGATCTCTCATAAAGTCCAGATTGGTTTTGGTTCTGCAGTAATCGTTGACCTTCTGGAAGTTTCTCCATCTGCACACAGGATCTTTGGCGCTCCACCAGAGTGACCATTGGGTTGGTTTTGGTGCTGCAGTGATGGTTGACCTTCTGGAAGTTTCTCCATCTGCACACAGGCTCTTTGGCGCTCCGCCAGAGTGACCATTGGGTTCTTAGTCACCTCCCTTACCAAAGCCCTTCTCCTCGATCACGTAATTTGGGGGAAATCTTTTCAGAATTTCAAAGTTATCTAGTGTATGTTCAGCCTTAGATGATCTTATGCAAAGTCACTCACCACTGAGCTGAGCAGCTGGAGGTTTTACCACTGGGATTGGATCTCACAACCTTCGGATTAATATTGCAGCACTCTAAACCCTGAGTCACCCTTGTCTGCGCACTGAAACATGCTGCTACATGGGCAAACAGATCCAGGAGTGAATAGTTATAACTTTGGCTTCTACCTTGTAAACTGGCCTTTCTAGCATTGTGGGAACTTCTCATTGGCTGTTAGTAATTACTGTCACACCTCCACCTAACCTCAGTGACCTTAAGCAAATATTTTGCCTCTCAAACAAATCGTTTAAACAAAACAGCTTTCCTAATGAGCACCAACAAAGTGTCCTCACGTTCAAGGTAATAAATATCAGGTCCTTCTCTCCTCATGGGGACGTCTGGTCCTCACAGTGTTATGTAAACCTGACCCCCACACACGCCTGCCTGTCTAAACATTGTGCAAGTAGATGGGAGCTGAGTAGGTGCACTTTGCAGTTGACGATCACGTTCACGGTTGAGTTATTAATGTTCCTCTGCATGGATCGAGATAAACCTTTAATGGTTGCTGGACTGAATTCAAGGACATGTAGGTGTTTTATAATCTCAGCACGATACACCAGACGTCTTTTACACAAAAACCGCTCGGCGTCCACTAGATAAGGACTTACTCTGGTTTATATTGGCTAATCGGACTTACTTTTTTAGAGACTTTATTAGAGCCTTTCATGATTGGAGCTTCCCTGTTTGGAAATTAGATACGTGACCCCAGAGTGAAGCAGAAAACCAAGTGAGCAAGCCTTCTGTGGATCAGTTTCAGTGTAGAACGAGAAAATCGAGTGATCTGAGTACCTTAAAATGAGGCAGGATCAGCAGTTCTTGGCTTCCCGGGGCCAATTTCAAAATCTGCCAACCTTGTGAGGTTTTCTCATGTACCGAAGAAAGGCATGATCAAGGAAAAACATCCAGCTAAAGGAAATTTGCAAATTGCAAATCGCAGCCAAACACCATGCTGGTGCTCCTTCCAAAATGTCTGAATGCACAACTCGTCGTTCCTGGCTCGGATGGGCTACAACAGTGGATGATCAGTTTGAGTGCCATTGCTGTACCAGCGATACAGAAAGGCAAGACTCCAGTGGGTAAAATAGCACAAAACCGGATCAGCGAGCAGGAAAAACACGTTTTCCTGGCACACCATGGAGAGCAGGGCTTAACCTAAGCATTGTGCCAAACCAAGTTCATGACATCATGGCAGAATGACACTTTCAGCACATTGTACAGTGGATTTGTTCCAGGAACATGATAGTGGTTTCTCTTTGCTTCCCTGGCCTTGACACTCCCCTTACCTTAACCCTATAGAGCATTTCTGGGACGAGATAGAACAGGCTGGTCAGAGTTCAGTATTCCTGCAGAACCATTTCATCACCCAGTGGAATCAACGCCAGGAAGAATTGCTGCGATTCTGAAGGACAAAAGATGGGTTCGCCACACCCAAAACACTTTGTACCTCAGTTACAATCGTTCTTATCAGGGTTGGAGCCAAGAGAAATGACAATGGCAATTGACAGCAATTGCGAAAAAAACTAATGCTATGGAAGGTTTAGCATGCTTTCTGGCGATTATAAGTTTGAGAATGTGGCAGAGCCTGAGATATTTTTTCAAAGTCAGAATCGAATTTACTCATAAGAAGTAATGTAAATGGGAATGATTGTTTTTTTCCCCGCCTATATTTGTATGTAATGAATGATTAAAAGCATGAATAAAGCAAAGGAATAATAATAGGATAATAATAATCAATAAATACATGAAATAAGTGAATATAAA
>JAJAGP010004694.1:14784-44992 GCA_025084515.1 Ancistrus triradiatus
TATTCTTATTTCTGCATAAATAGATTTACATACACAAGTCTTAAATGTAGATAAAGAGAACCTAATTAAACAAATGAAACAAATATCTTACACTTGAACATGAGTTTACTGAGGAAAATGATCCAATATTACATATATGTGAGTAAAAAATATGTGGACTTCTTGGATTAGCAATTCATTTGGTGAAATTAGAGTCAGGTGTTTTAATGGGACGACCAATCAGGCGTCACAAATGAACCAAGGGTAACTTCTAAGCAACTAAAGGCCTCTTTCACATAGGCAACAATGGTGTCTGTGGCAGGGTTGCAAGGAGAAAGCCATTGCTCACCAATATGAATTATGCTTCTCTTCTGCAGTTTTCTAAAGATCACATGGACAATCCAGAAAGCGATTGGAAAACAGGGCTTTTTGGTTTAAATGAGAAGCATTACCCTAGAGGAAAAAAAAAACCCCACAATGCATTTCAGGATAAGCATCCTATTCTATCTGTGAAACATGGTGCTAGGGCCTGTTTTGCTGCATCTGGGCCAGAACGGCTTGCTGTCATTGATGAAGCAATGAATTCTGAATTATGCCTGAACTAAACCTGCTTGATAGTTTTGACCATCATTCCCATTGTGCAGTCCTGTGTGGAAATGGGGCAATAGCATTAGCAGCTAAGTGACGGTAATGGTAGAACATGAGCAGTGGTGAGAGACCGTGTCAGACTTTAGAGCAAAACTTCATTAGATTACCATCCTGAGTGTGAGAGCTCGGTGTCCAGTGCTGACGCTGGCTCCGGTAAATCTGGAAATTCTGTCTGTTCTGACCGGAACGTCCAAGCTTGAGTGACAGGAAGTTAAATATGTTGCTTCATCCCTGTCAGGATGAAGATGAGGCGGCATCGGGTGCTGCTGCTCTGCTCAGCTGGGCTTTGCATCTTCTGCTTCTTCAACTTCTACAAAAGCCTGCATCATGAGGCGCTGTTGTGGAGGCTTTCCAGTTATAGCGCCCACCTGGCCATCTTCAGTGGCATTTACGGAGATGGTGAACTCTCCTCATCCCAGCCCTCCACCGACCTCCTATCTCGCCTTCAGACCCACGAGAGCATTGAGGATCTAATAAGGCAGTGGATAAAACCCAAGGAGGTAGGTTTATTATGTACACGTACAGAACGTGCTCATTTGGGCTGGGGATTGGCAAGAACCGTCATTCATCAATAGCTGATAGAACCACATGGGCAAGAGATTACTTAATCAAACCTTTATCAAGCTCTACAATACAGAGTTACATTCACAAATGCCACTTAAAACGTTACTGTACAAAAAAGAAGGCTTATGTTAACCATGTCCATGTTTGTGGTCATTAAATAGCAAAGAGATATGAAAAACTCCGAGTCACAAACTAACGTGTAGAAGCGCAGTTCTTCTACTACAAATTTAAAGTACATACATTTTATGCATTTACAAGTTACCACATTTTTTAAGAGAGGTCCACATAGGAGCATCACCAGATCCACTTTACTGTGGAAGGTGTGCCAGTAACATGTTGCTCTGCCCCACAAACATCACGGTGGTAAAAAGTCAATGTTATCTTGGATTGTGCACTACATTTCCCATAATGCCCCAGGTTCCAGAGCCTTGATTAATGGATCTAGACTCTCTTCCACTTGACATTCAAATGATTG
This sequence comes from Ancistrus triradiatus, assembly GCA_025084515.1. Classification (NCBI taxonomy): domain Eukaryota; kingdom Metazoa; phylum Chordata; class Actinopteri; order Siluriformes; family Loricariidae; genus Ancistrus; species Ancistrus triradiatus. The sequence goes on from JAJAGP010004694.1 coordinate 16,451, forward strand.
TCCTCCCCAAACTCCTCCACAGATCTAAACTTAATCTTCATTTTGCTTTCTTCTGCCAGGGGTCATCCACTGGGGGTTTCACCGAAGAACCCCAAAAACGAATCGTTGTTCTGCAGGACGACGTCAGGTCCTACTTCAGCAGCAGTGAAGAGGGGGCACTGTGCTTCAGCGAGGGCTCCGAAAGGACGTCGCACAAACACACAAACGATGCGATGATCAACGGCACGGAGCGCCGCGAGGCAAACTGTGTTTGTCGCAAAGGGTGGCACGGCGCTCACTGTGGAGTGCCTACGGTTGTGCAGCACTCGGACCTTCTGACCAAGCCGCACCTGAGGCCCAGAAAGGTTCCGCGGCGAGTCATAAACGCCATCAACATCAACCATGAGTTCGACCTGCTGCACGCCAGGTTTCACGAACTGGCAGACGTGGTGGATCTCTTCCTGGTCTGCGAGTCGAACTACACTGCATATGGAAACTCTAAATCCCTCACCTTCCTGCGACTCCTGCTGAACGGGACCTTCGATTACATCAAGGACAAAATCCTCTACATCTACCTGGACCATTTCCCCAAGGGCGGCCGGGAAGATGGCTGGATTGCAGACGATTACTTGCGCACCTTCTTGACCAAAAATGGATTGTCAAGGGTTAAGGACCTTAGAGGAGATGACGTGTTTGTTTTAGATGACGCAGACGAGATACCCCTGAGGGAGGGACTACTTTTTCTCAAACTCTACGATGGCTGGACGGAACCGTTTGGGATCCACATGCGCAAGTCCTTATACGGATTTTTCTGGAGGCAGCGCGGGACGCTGAACATACTGTCCGGATGCACGGTGGCCATGATGCGGGTGGTCTACAAAGAGGACGGGATTCTGCTGCGACGGCGCAATTATTACACCATGCCGGGGTTCAGGGAGTACGAGCAAAGCTCCGGACACGTTCTGATCCAGTGGTCCATCGGAAGCTCGGTTCACTACGCGGGATGGCACTGCTCGTGGTGCTTCACACCGCAGGGGATCTATCATAAACTCGTTTCTGCCCAAAATGGCGACTTCCCTCGCTGGGGTAACTACAAGGAGAAACTGAAACTGAGTTACATCAAGGGGTTAATACGAGACGGAGGCTGGTTCGATGGAACGGCCGAACGTTATCCTCGCACCGACCCCAAAGAGCACATGTACGCCCCGAAATATCTGCTGGACCATTATGAGCAGTATCGCTATTTGCTGGAGAATCCATATGCAAAACAATGAAACAATGAGGGATGAACGTCGTCATAAAAGCGTCATAAAACCGACAAAGTGCCAATTATTAGAAGCGTTTATACGTTTTTGGTGAAGGCTCCTTCAGAAAGTAACGGAACGCAACCCAGTTGTGAGCGCGTTATTAAAGTGGGCACTGAGTAGCAAAAATGATTCGAACGATTCGATTGATAATTTCGATTGATTTTAATCGATTGATTCCAATGAGTACCCTGTGTTGAAAGTGCAAGTTGCTTTTGGGCAAGTACTAGATTTGTTGTCTTTACTCATTAAAGGGGTTAACTGTCTCTAACTGAGACAGTTACTTGGGGGTACTAGTCTTTACCCGATTAAGGCATTTCTTGCATTACGCAGTTACTCGTAAGGGTTTGCATAGGAAGTGGAACCAACTGAAGAGGATTTTAGGAACCTGAACCCCTAACAACCTCAGTAACAACGACTCAGGACAACGACATAAGAATAAAGGGTCGTTTATTGAAAAACAGAAAGGTATGCCTCCATGTTAGAGTGTGGAAAGAATAGCAGGAAAAAGGTGAAACACTCTGACTTGAGAACATGAGGATATTCAGTCTTGGGGACAAACTGAAACATAACAAACGATCCAGCCTTAAGCAGTAACAAACGCCGCTCTTAAATAGTCCCAGGGCAACGAGAAATCAGCAGCAGGTGAGCATAATCCGGGATAATTGGAGCGGTGAGAAAAGCGGGTCGTTGCTGCGATACGTCCAACGTGTCCGCCATATTGGTCCAGGCAGACTGGCTTGTAAACAAATACAAGTCCACTAAAGAGCTGCGTTTTGTCTGGTTAAAATGTACAATGAACGCATTATTTCTCAACCTTTTTTTTTTTTTTGGTTAATCCGTGTTTAAACGTCCCTTTATAATTTAATGTATAAAATGTGTAGAAAGTGTATGTTCTCTAAATTGCTTTTTTTTTAATGTCGTCGTTATTTTTTGCTTTTCTTTTGCCCCAGGTCAGAACTTGGCTCATTCACTTTGAAATACTGAAAGAAAACTCTAAACAGTGCATGTTTAAGTTCTTATAATTGACCATCATTGACAAAATGTAATATATATATATATATATATATATATATATATATATATTACAGTACAGCATATTATTAAACTATAAATACAATACAATGTAGTCTAATAAATAATAATGAATTAAATAATAGATAATAGTAGGTATAGTATATGTAGTATAAATAGTAGTACAATGCAGTATATCATATAGTGAATACTATATTATACAACTATTATACTACTATTTATACTACATATACTATGTACTATTACTATTAGACTAGAATCAGGCATGTTTCCAATAGTTTTTGGAGAATTATTAGAAGTTGCCTGGACCAATATGGCGACGACATTGACGCATGATCCAGTGTGAGCAAGTGCGGCGTCTGGATGTATTATGTCTATTGGCCAGCAGGGGGAGAAGGAAGCGGAGGTACAGAAATTGCAGAAAACGGGTGGAAACAACGCTAAACAACGTTAAACAGTTATTTATCATAACAAAATGCTAACGGAAGGACTGTGTGCGATCACCGACTCACTGGATTACGCCCAAATAAGATTGGGGAAACTAGTTTACCCCGGTATGGGACGAGTTGCCTTTATTTAGAAGTGTGAATCGTTTAATCTGATGAGAAACTATTTGCGTTTAGCAACACGATGGTTGTTTGCCTCTTTACACAGGTGAGTTACAAAATGCCAGCTTGTCAAGAAGTCCCTCTTTTACACTTTTGGCTAAACAAATGCCCCTGTGGTTTATCTAGAGATGTCTGATAGTTGGGAGGTGACATCCCTTTCACCCTTGGCCAAACAAAGGATAAAGGTCTTTTGTACAGGAAAGCACTTGTCAGAGAATCCAGGCCTTTTGTAAAATGTCACTGGGACAGCGGTCATGGAACATCTTGGGACGAGAACACTAATGTTGCCCTTTTTTCTACTGTTTCTGTTTTTTATTAAATAACCTTTGCACCCACGATGAAATGAACATATGAAATGTAATTGTGAAAGCTCAATCAGAGGATGCACAGACTTGTGAATGTGTTTGTATAAAAGTTATTTATGTATGTATGTATGTGTGTGTGTATGTGTATGTGTATGTGGCAGCTTTAATAGAATATATATATATATATATATATATATATTAATAGAATATATATATGCCACTTAAGCAAGACCCTTGACCTTCATTAACTTCATTGACCTTTGAAAGGAGATCCGGATCTGTTGGTCCATTGTTGCAAAGCAGCTTTAAATGCTTGGAGTTCGGTCCACTTGGCCCAGACCACAAGGGAAAATGGTACATTGGCACATTTCAGTCATGTTATTGTGATTGTGATTATACCACAGTTCTGTTATCGCTGTTTGTTGTTCGATTTTAAGATAAAAAGAACTGAAAAATGATTTGTTTCAACATTCGGAGAGGTAAAATGGTTCCATTCTATAGTTACCCTGCTGCTAAAACATCATCATCAGACTATGGGCTTCAGTCAACAGTTGAGGAACAGAATGTCCCATTAACTGTTTAATATCCAGAAAATAAACACAAATATATCGATTGATATGAATAAAATGGGTCTGAGTTATAAGGCAGGCTGTTACTAAGACACACTATTCTACCTACAGGAGAAAATCAGAGCGAGATCCCGGTGTTAGAACCAAAGTCTAAGATCCTGTTATCCTTGATTAATCATTATAAATGCGTTAGATGAAGTTCTTAATGTGAATGTTCTGAGTCAGAAATGTTAATGTTAGAGTTCTAGATCATCAGCAGCTCGGTCAGGTTAATCAGGGCTGGGCTTAACAGCTCCATGAATGAAGCTCTGATCAGCCGTGGATGGTGTTTAATGAAAGATGCCGAGTTTAACACCAGCAAATGACGTGAAGAAAATCAGAAAGAACCGACGGAGCTGCTGATGCTGTATAACTCTCCCGTATCATTTATGACTGATCCATCAAACCAAACCCAGCTAGAAGCTGAGCTGATTTCTGGTGATGGACTCAAACTGATCTTCAGTGTCGTTGCTCTTCAGTTGAGCTGAGAATCCATTAAGAGTCCGGGACCTTTGATGTACTCCACTGACTTTGTTTGGTTTCTCTGAACTTTCCAGCTTAAATCCGAATCCTGGTTTGTAAGGGTGATGAACCTCTGCACATTGGAAGGATCAGGCTGCTCAATAAGAGCTTCAGCTAACTCAGTTAAATCCAAACAAACAGTTTTATAAAGTCATTTACTTGTATAATTATACCCTTGCCGCTTTGGTACGGCTGGTGTCGTTACTAGTAATACTTGGTGAGTCAGCTTTGTTTATGTTCTGTCTCCATAGTTCGGTTATTTAAACTCTGCATTTCCTTTGTTTGGTATGAACCAAGTGCGTTTCGCTTCTGTACAGTTCGTGCTGTTATGGTTTCGGTTTCCCTCTTCCTCTTCCTCTTATCATGCCATTCCTGTTTTCTGTGTTTTGGACTGTTTGTGGACTCTGTATATTCAGGTCTTAATTTCATGATTGCACTCAGTGCTCCAGTGTTTGTCAGTTTCTTAATAAAGCTCTGCTCTGTACCGGATTCTAATGTTCATCTCCCACTTTCTGCCTGAGCATGACAGTTTTGACTTGACCACTTTCTGATAAAACCTGACTACAGGTTTAAGAATTTTAGATTAGCCTACAAAGCATTCTGGGAGACGGGGTTTCCACAAGCCTGAGGGCAGCTGCTAGCCCTCCAGCTTCCTCTCTGGTCAGAAGCGGAAGTGCACAAACTTGAAAAGTGTGCTTAGGCGTTTTCAGTAGAAGTTCAACAGTGTCAATATAGATCCTGTCAAACGTTTTTATTGCCCTGCTTTCACATCCATAAAAGATGCCATCTAATCTTTCTTTGTACAGAACATAAGCATTATTACATCTCCTTTTACGACCTGTAAGTTTCAATGATCAACTTCAGTTTATTCTCTTCAGCAGAACAGTACGGCACTTAAACCTGGTTTTATTACTGCTTCGGGTGACAGCATTTACCCTCTGGATCCCTTTATTAATCATTTGAAATAATTCGATATGATCAGATGTTTGAGGATACATATTCTCAGCTACAAACAAAGGCATCCCACAAGGTTCAGTTCTAAACCTTTTTAACATCTCATAAATGTCTGGAAAGTATTTATGCATAGTTACCTGCATCACTATGGTGCCTTTTAAAGAACTTTTAAAGTGTTCAACTTAGAAAGTATGTCTTATACTTGTGACCTCCAATAAAGGAGTTTTATTTTCATGCATTTTCACATAGAAATGTTTCAAAGAATAATGTGATACAGGTTATGCATTTATTACACTGTTTTAAAGACAAAATGATCCACTCACCGACCCACAAGTGGAGACTCTGGGACCGGACATGAAAGTCTTAAATGTTTAAAGAAAATCCTCTGAAATGTGTGTTTTTTATGAATTTCATGGTTAAGAAAATAGTTACAAAAAGTTGATATTCTTTAAATAACTTCCTACATAAGAAAGCAATGAGGAATTTTCTTAAGAAATTCTTGAAAAAATAATTAAGATTTATTTATTAGATTTATTATTTTTTAAGATAATATTTGAGAACTTCTTAATTTTTTTTTGAGAATTGCATTTGAGCATATTCTTATGAATTTCTTAGTGTTTGTCTTAAGAACCTTTGCAAGTTTTTTCTTAAGAAATCTTTTGTGAATCCGGCTGTACAACCCAGTAACCAAACAAGAACCAGGGACTGGATTCACAAAAGCGTCTTAAGAAAGAAAATCCTGGTTCTGGGTTGTTCTCCGGATTGGTGACGAAACGTTTGCAATACACTTGCCAAGCTCGGAGAACAACCCAGAACCAACCTACTCAACCCGGGCTACCAATATTCAAAATTATTTCAAAAGAAAATCCTCTTTACATGTTTTTTCATTCTGAAGAAAAAAGTTACAAAAATGTGTTATTCGTCAAATAACTTCTTAGTCTACATAAGAAAACAATGAAGGCTTTTTAACGAAATTTATAAAGAAATAATTAAGATTTTCTTAAGATAATATTTGAGAACTTCTTAATTTTATTTTTGAGAATTGTATACAATTAAGAAAGAAAATCCTCTTAAATGTTTTTTTTCCTTAACTTACATATTCTCCGAATAACTGCTTGAGAAGGTTTTTCTAACTCTTTTCTTAAGAACAATTCTAAGAACAAGTGGTATTCTTGAAAGCATTCTATTCTTAAAGTTTCTTAACCTTACGATAGAATCAAACTGGTCTTTGGCTGTAAAAGTTTATCAAGAAAAGCATCAACATTTATAAAACTTACAAATTTTGAGGGAGGATTTTTCTTGTTGACCTCTTGTTTTCTAATTTTATTTTATTTTTTTGACATGCTTGGTGTGATGTTTTCCCTCTGAGCAGATTAAGCTAAATAACAGAAGTAACGATAATTAATAACATCTCACACCATAAGATCAGCTGTAAAATTCAAAGAAAAACTTAAAAAGAAGAATTTTGCATAACTTTCTTACGAATGAAGTCAAGAAAAAAGCGCTCATTTAAGAAGATGTCGTGAATCCGGTCTCTGAATCGTATCTTCACCCTAAAGTTATCTTTGGATACCAGTCATGAAAAATCCTATTTATTTATTTTGAACATATTATGTTCTTGTTAATCATTTATTTTATTACATAAATAAATAAACTGTTGGAAATGAAAACGTACTTTTGCTACATTTTGGCTGATAATGATTGTTGTATTTTTTTAGTGTAACTGTGTACGCAGCACGCTGCCACTAGGGGGTGTGAGAGTGCCATCAAACAGTCATTCATCAGTCCAGCAGGCAGCGCTCTAAGCAGTGCAGGAGGGAGGGAGTCCAAATAAAGAGGCGCCGGTGGTAAATAAAGGCTATTAAACATATATATTTGTGGTTGGTTAATTAAAAATGTGACAGAAGCCTGACCTTTAACTGAGGCAAAAATGTGTAAAAATGTACATTTATAATAAATTTAATAATAAATGTGTTTTTTACAAAATTAAAAACATCCTAAAAATTGTACATTTAAATACCATTAAAAACAAACATATATGTATTTATTGCTATAATAGATTGATAATGAATATTGACCTTTTTATAACTCATCTTATAACCATTTTATCATTATTTTAAAAATTCTGAATCAAACCAAATTAAATCTATTATATTTATAAAATTTAAAAAAATTGGTTTAAACAAATAACACAACATATTATACTTGGTCATTTTTTATTTATTAATTTACAAAACTAATAATAACCTCTCAAAGCTGTACATTTTAATACAATTGAAAAGAAACCCCCTCGAAATTGTATATTTAAATACAAAAATTAAAAACAAAAAAAAAATCAGAATTGTATATTTAAATACAATTAAAAATAGAAAGAACCCTCAAACCTGTAAATTGAAATACAATTAAAAATAGCAAAACACCCTCGAAATTGTATATTTAAATACAAAAATTAAAAACAAAAAAAAAATCAGAATTGTATATTTAAATACAATTAAAAATAGAAAGAACCCTCAAACCTGTAAATTGAAATACAATTAAAAATAGCAAAACACCCTCAAAATTGTAAATTTAAATACAGTTAGAAATACAAAAAAAACCCCTAAAAACTGTACATTTAAATACAATTAAAATAGATAACACCAAATTTATATTAAAATATCAATTTAAAACAGATAAAAAAATGGAATAAAACCAATAAAATGCAAACAAAGAAATGTAAAGAAAAATATAAAGAATTAGTTTTCAAATATAAAAATCTGCAGTGAGTTGCTACATGTGTAAAAGGTGTTTTATAAATAGAGTTTATTATAAATAATATAGTATATTATATAAAGTAAAGTATTATATAAAGTTGTTATTATTACTATTATTAGTAGTATAGTTATTATATTATTAATATATATTATTAACTTAATGAAGTTAATAATATCAGAATAAGTCATTATTATTATAGTTAATTTTGTTAATAAATTAACTATATAGTTAATAAATTCTTCTTTTTTATTATTATTATTATTATTATTATTATTATTATTATTATTTTCATTTATTATTATTATAATTTCTTGAAGTTATAAAATTGTGTATATATATATTGCTATAATAGATTAATAATGATGTTCATAAATCCACCAATTTATTGTTATTATTAGTAGTAATAATAATAATAATAATAATAATAGTAATAATAATAATATATTGTATTGTATTATTATAATTTCATGAAGTTAATAAATAAATGTATATTTATTTACCTTTTTCTATAAATCATTTTAATTATTACCCTATTTTATTTTTTTAATCACTTCTGAGACAACATGACATTTCCTGTCAACTAGACAAAAAAAAAGTGCCAAGCCCACAATGGCCTCAAAAAACAAGACGGCGTTAAGAAAAACAATAGCAGAGTGCCATGTTTAGCTTTAGCTTTGAGTCCTATTGAAAACACTGAACACATCTGTTTTACCATTTGATTAGGTCATCAGTGCAGAATGTAACAGTAATGACAGGATTTCTGTTAAAAACTCTCTGCAAGTTTATATACAGCATCAGCATGTAATCAGTATTTGATCAATATGTTTGTGTGGACGTGTCTCAGTCAGAGGCTTGTGTAGGTGTCAACCAGAGCACTAGTAGTAATAATAATAATAATAATAGTAATAATAATAATAATAATAATAATAATAAGCTGCATTTAAACACATGTTAAAGCACCTCTAACACATGTCGCAGCTCACTGCAGATTTTTATTAATTTTTATATTTGAAATCTAATTCTTTATATATATATTTTTTTGCATTTTTATTGTAATTTTTGTTCATTTTTATCAGTTTTTAAAAGCACATTTTAGTAAAGTTTTGTATTTTCTCTTTTTAATTGTATGTAATATTTCAATTTTAAGGACTTTTTTCTATTTTTAATTGTATGTAAATATATAATTTTGAGGGGTTTTATGTATTTTAATTTAAAATGTTTAGGAATTTTTTTCTATTTGTAATTGTATTTAAAATTACAATTTTGAGGATTTTTATGTATTTGTAATTGTATTTAAAATTACAATTTTGAGGATTTTTATGTATTTGTAATTGTATTTAAAATTAAAATTTTGAGGATTTTTATGTATTTGTAATTGTATTTAAAATTACAATTTTGAGGATTTTTATGTATTTGTAATTGTATTTAAATTTACAATTTTTAGGGATTTTATGCTGTTTTTAATTGTATTTACATTTACAATTTTGAAGATTTTTATGTATTTTTAGTTGTATTTAAATAAAAAATATTATGGGATTTTTCTGTTTGTAGTTGTATGTAAATTTACATCTCATTGTGCCACTCTCTTTATTTATTATTATTTATTTGCTTCTGTCTTTGCTGGAGTAGAGGGACTTTTTTCTAGTGAAAGAGGAAAGCCACATACTTCCTGTTTCATGGTTCTACCAGCATACACACACACATCAGAGTGTCAGCATGCAGTGTGTGGTAAAGACCTTTAAACACATAATAAATAAAAAGTCTTATGTGTACCAGCCGGGTGATGGTCACGTTTCAAACACCATGGAGAATAACTGGGCCGATCACAGCACAGAAACAGCACTAACTAAAGTTTTAAATGATCTTAAAATTAATAAATATGCTGGAAATACATCTATATTAGTTCTATTAGACCTTAGTGCAGCCTTCGACTCTGTCGGCCATGAGGTTTTGGTCTCACTGGCTCAGTACTAAACTGGTTCCAGTCCTGTTTGAGTAGCCGTGAATACTATGTTACACTTGGAAACTCTTCATCCAAGCGTCACCCTCTGTCATGTGGAATGCCACAAGGCTCCATTCTAGGAACAATGCTGTTTAATCTTTACATGCTACCAGTGGCCAGAATTATTAACAAATATAATATTTCCTTTCATCAGTATGCAGATGACACACAATTGTATATGTCCTTAGCTTCTGACCCTCATCGATCTATCAACACCCTGCTTCGGTGTCTAGATAATATTAACTCTTGGATGTGTCATAATTTCCTGCAGCTAAATAAGGATAAAACTGAAATAATTGTTATCGATAATGGTGAACGTGGTTAAAATCCTGTTCTTTAGAATCACAAAGCATGGTCAAAAACCTGGGGGTCACTTTCAACTTAGCTTCCAGAGTTTCAAGATCCATATTAGCAACGTCTGTAAAACTGCATTTTTCCATCTCAGAAATATATCCAGAGTGTGTAACATGCTCTCACTGGCTGACAGTGAGAAACTTATATGCACTTTTATATCATATTTAATATATTATTGTAATGCTCTTATTTCTGACCTACCAAAGAGCTCCATTTCCAACCTACAGAAGGTGCAAAATGCTGCAGCAAGAATCCTGACTGGTAAAAAAAAAAGGTATCACATCACACAGCTACACCTGTAACCAGAATCATTTAGAATTGATTTTAAGATTCTTTTACTGGTTTTTAAATGCCTCCATGGTTCATGGACTCCCCAGTACCTCAGCGACATGATTGGTAGGTACGTTCCACCGAGGGCCCTCAGATCAGCTGACAGGAACATGCTGGTCGTACCGACCACCCGGCAAAAGAGTGGAAAAAAAGACTTTTCTTATTACGACCCCAACCTTTGGAGCTCTCTTCCTGATGACCTGAGGGCTCTGGACGATCTTAACATATTTAAGAGGAGGGTTAAGACGCATGTTTGGGTTGGCTTTTTGCTATTGTTTTATCTGTTTAGATTTTATCTGCATTTTGAAATGTTTCTATTTTATTTCATTCTATTGTTTTATTATTATTTCATCTATTCTTTTGTTTTTAACTATTTTATATCATTCTACTGTTTTATTATTCTTTTATGTATTCTTTTGTCCTTTTGCTTGTGTAAAGCACTTTGTAACATGTTTAAATAAGTGCTATATAAATAAAGCTTCTTCTTCTACTTCTTCTTCTGTTTATTATTCTAAAGCTCCTGATGACCAGCTGTTGTGCATCACCTAGAATGCAAGGTAACAAAGGACCCCAGGGTAACTTCTAAGCAACTGAAGGCCTCTCTCACATAATGTTAATGTTCATGAGTCCAGCATCAGAAGAACACTGAACAAGAATGGTGTGCATGGCAGGGCTGCAAGGAGAAAGCCACTGCTCTCCAAATATCACACCCACGGACTCTTCCTCATTACCGGGGTGCTCATGGACTCCCCTTCCCATGATTCAATGGTTCAACCACCCTAATGTGACCACAGCCCACCACTGGACTACTGATCTTATTCACTTGTGTGTCAGTATGAACTGTTATTTCAACCGCACTGTATCTCTCCCTCTTTGCCAAAGTTTTACCGAGCATTTTTCTAGTTATTGACCTTGCCAATGTACCATTTGCCAATGAGTCTCGTTAGCCTAGCCCTTTGTTTTGCATTTCGTGTTTCTGGTTCTGACCTCACTTCTGTTCAACTACGGTTTTGGCTCCAGGGTCCTTACTTCATTAACCACCCTCATCTCCTTTATCTGCAACCGTCTGACCATTTCTTGTTATAGCGTGACACCAAAAAAAGTCAAGTCAGATTTATTTATATAGCGCTTTTTTACAGTGGAGCATTGTCTCAAAGTAGCCTTACAATTTTAGATTATATTCTAATATCTAAATCCTAAATTGAGCCTAGGGTGACAGTGGCAAAGAAAAACTCCCTAAATGTTATAAGGAAGAAACCTTGGGAGGACCAAGACACAAAAAGGGACCCAACCTGATTGGGTGGCGTAGATGATAAATGAAAATATGAAACTAATTTATCTAGTCAAATAAGTCTGTAGTAAAAAAATATGCATATCGGCATTACTTAGTCTGATACACAGAACCAGTTTTGGATCCTCAGCGGGAAAGTCCTTGGCAGCACTTCATCCCCAGCCAACCGGAGGACGGAGAGAGCTGCTGCTCTGAAGCTGATGACAGAAACAACTTGAGTAAAGCAAAAGCGAAGGAACATCTTAAAAAACATTTCTGCCTTTCACATGGCACATGGACAATCCAGAAGGCTGCTGGAAAAAGGTTTTAAATTTGGTTAAAATGAAAGGTGTTAAGTCTGGAGAAAGGAAAACACTGCATTCCAGCATAAGAACCTTATCCCATCTGTGAAACGTGGTGGTGGTGGTATCGTGGTTTGGGCCTGTTTTGCTGCATCTGGGCAGGACAGCTTGCCATCATTGATGGAACAATGAATTCTGAATTACATCAGAGAATTCTAAGGAAAATGTCAGGACATCTGTCCATGAATTGAATCTCAAGAGAAGGTGGGTCATGCAGCAAGACACCGCCACTAAGCACACAAGCCGTTCTACCAAAGAATGGTTACAGAAGAAAAAAGTTAATATAAGTCCTGGCCTTAATCCATTAGAAATGTTAATAATACAATTGCTACTTGGCAGCATGGCAATAATCTCACAGAAGTATGTGATGTAAACATCAAACTTTAATATTTAACATTTTTCTCGAGTACTGTGTTTCAGCGTCTCCACAAAGTGTCCAGCAGGTTAATTCTTGGGGTTGCCAGATCTTGTGAGAAACAAAATGACATAGTCATTGGAATATAAAGCGGAGTCATTAGAATAAGCAGACCTGGCAACCGTGTAGATCAGTATACATACGCTGACGTCTGAATACTCTTTGTAGATCGGGGTATGCTCTATACATAACCACATGAATAATCCGATTATGAATGGTGCCGATATGATCTAATGTGCTGCTCAAGGCATGATATCGACCCTCAGCATCAGATCAATCAGATCTGTGAGGTTTATGTGGTTAGACGTGATATGCTGTTGGTAGATGATGACTCATTTAAGAACTGGAGCCTGTATTAAGAACAGAATTGTGACTGTGCACCCCCTTCAGTTTGGGCTGTAGGCGATGTAGCATGCCTCTGCGATGCCCTGTATGAGCGTTGTGGTAGCCTAGTGGTTAAGGTACTTGACTATGGACCAGAAGGTCCAGGGTTGAAATCCCACCTCTGCCAAGCTACCACTGTTGGGTTCTTGAGCAAGACCCTTAACCCACAATTGCTTAGATTGTAAGACTCTATCAATTGTCGCTCTGGATAAGGGCGTCTGCCAAGTGACGTAAATGTAAATGTTAACGCTCATGCTTGTTTAGCCAGGTCTAATTTTACTGTTTTATGCAGTATTAAACACTGGCAATGACAGATCTAATGGTGGCCTAAGACTTTTGCACATTGCTGTATGTCTGCCATTGTCTCTATGTTGCCAGAAACACAAACACCTTTAAGTTTGTTTAAAAGATGTTTGTGTGTCTCTGCCTGGCAAGTGCTCAGTAAAAACAAGCAATATTTCTATGGTCTGTGGTCCTTCTGAACTGCTACAACATTAATTTTTATGAAGTGGTGAAGTGGTCTTTCTTTTGGACAGAAACAGTAACACCGTGTTTTGCTTTTACTTTACATTTTATATATATGTATATACACAGTGGGGCAAAACAGTATTTAGTCAGACACTGATTGTGCAAGTTTTCCTACTTAGAAAGATGAGAGGTCTGTAATTTTCATCATAGCTACACTTCAACTATGAGAGACAAAATGAGGAAAAAAAATCCAGGAAATCACACTGTAGGATTTTTAAAGAATTTAATTTTAGATTATTTTGGAAAATAAGTATTTGGTCAATAACAAAAGTTCAACTCAATACTTTATAACATGACCTTTGTTGGCAATGACAGAGGTCAAACGTTTAATGTAAGTCTTCACCAGGTTGGCACACACTGTAGCTGGTATTTTGGCCCATTCCTCCATGCAGATCTCCTCTAGAGCAGTGATGTTTTGGGGCAACACGGACTTTCAACTCCCTCCTCAAATTTTCTATGGGGCTGAGGTCTGGAGACTGGCTAGGCCATTCCAGGACCTTGAAATGCTTCTTATGGAGCCACTCCTTCATTGCCCGAGCGGTGTGTTTGGGATCATTGTCATGCTGGAAGACCCAGCCACATTCCATCTTCAATGCTCTCCCTGATGGAAGGAGATTTTGGTTTAAAATCTCACGATACATGGCCCCGTTCATTCTTCCCTCAACACGGATCAGTCGTCCTGTCCCCTTTGCAGAAAAACAGCCCCATTCTTCACAGTAGGTATGGTGTTCTTGGGATGCAGATCAGCATTCTTCTTCCTCCAGTTGAGTTTTCATCAAAAAGTTGTATTTTGGTTTCATCTGATATTCTCTCAATCCTCTTCTGGACCATCCATATGCTCTTTGGCAAACTTCAGATGGGCCTAGACATGTACTGACTTAAGCAGGGGGACACGCCTGGCACTGCAGGATCTGAGTCCCTCTCGGCGTAGTGTGTTTACTGATGGTAGCCTTTGTTACTTTGGTCCCAGCTCTCTGCAGGTCATTTCATCAGCTCCCTCAGTGTAGTTCTGGGGATTTTGACCATTCTCAGGATCATTTTGACCCCATGGGATGAGATCTTGCCGTGGAGCCCCAGATCGAGGGAGATTATCAATGGTCTTGTATGTGTTCCATTTTCTTACAATTGCTCCCACAGTTGATTTATTCACACCAACCTGCTTGCCTATTTGTAGATTTCACTTTTCCCAGCCTGGTGCAGGGCTACAATTTTCTTCCTGGTGTCCGTCAACAGCTCTTTGGTCTGGCCATGGTTGAGTTTGGGAGTCTGACTGTTTGAGGCTGTGGACAGGTGTCTTTTATACAGATAATGAAGTCAAACAGGTGCCATTAATACAGGTAACGAGTGTGGAGGACAGAACAGTTTCTTAAAGAAGAAGTTACAGGTCTGTCAGAGCCAGGAAATCTTGGTTGTTTGTGGGTGACCAAATACTTATCTTCCACCATGATTACAATTAAATTCCTTAAAAATCCTACATTGTGAATTTCCCATATATATATATATATATATAGATATATATATATATATATTATATATATAGGATATAGATATATTATATATATCTATATATATAGATATAGATATATATATAGATATATATATCTATATATATATATATATATATATATATATATATATACTGGTCCTTCTAAAAAAAATTGCATATTGTGATAAAGTTAATTCTTTTCCGTAATGTTGTGATGATAAAAATTAAACTTTCATATATTTTAGATTCATTGCACACCAACTGAAATATTTCAAGTCTTTTTATGTGTTTTGATACTGATGATTTTGGCATACAGCTCACAAAATTAGCATATTTCATCCGACCAATGAAAAAGAAAAGTGTTTTTAATACAAAAAAAGTCAACCTTCAGATTATTATGTTCAGTTATGCACTCAATACTTGGTCGGGTAATCCTTTTGCAGAAATGACTGCTTTCAATGCGGTGTGGCATGGAGGCAATCAGCCTGTGGCACTGCTGAGGTGTTATGGAGGCCCAGGATGATGCTTTCGATAGCGGCCTTAAGCTCATCCAGAGTGTTGGGTCTTGCGTCTCTCAACATTCTCTTCACAATATCCCACAGATTCTCTATCGGGTTCAGGTCAGGAGAGTTGGCAGGCCAATTGAGCCACAGTAAATACCATGGTCAGTAAACCATTTAACCAGTGGTTTTGGGCACTGTGAGCAGGTGCCAGGTCGTGCTGAAAAATGAACTCTTTCATCTCCATAAAGCTCTTCAGCAGATCGAAGCATTAAGTGCTCCAAAATCTCCTGATAGCTAGATGCATTGACCCTGCCCTTGATAAAAAACACAGTGGACCAACACCACCAGCAGCTGACATGGCACCCCAGACCATCACTGACTGTGGTTACTTTGACACTGGACTTCAGACATTTTGGCATTTCCTTCTCCCCAGTCTTCCTCCAGACCTCTGGCACCTTGATTTCCGAATGACATGCAAAATTTGCTTTCATCCATCCGAAAAAAGTACTTTGGACCACTGAGCAACAGTCCAGTGCTGCTTCTCTGTAGCCCAGGTCAGGCGCTTCTGCCGCCGTTTCTGGTTCAAAAGTGGCTTTACATGGGGAATGCGGCACCTGTAGCCCATTTCCTGCACACGCCTGTGCACGGTGGCTCTGGAATCGGCCCTTCTCCACAATCCTCCTCAGGGTCCGGTCACCTCTTCTCGTTGTGCAGCGTTTTCTGCCACACTTTTTCCTTCCCACAGACTTCCCACTGAGGTGCCTTGATACAGCACTCTGGGAACAGCCTATTCGTTCACAAAATTTCTTTCTGTGTCTTACCCTCTTGCTTGAGGGTGTCAATGATGGCCTTCTGGACAGCAGTCAGGTCGGCAGGTTCTTACCCATGATTGCGGTTTTGAGTAATGAACCAGGCTGGGAGTTTTCAAAAGCCTCAGGAATCTTTTTGCCAGGTGTTTAGAGTTAATTCGTTGATTCAGATGATTTAGGTTAATAGCTCGTTTAGAGAACCTTTTCATGATATGCTAATTTTTTTTGAGATTTTTGGGTTTTCATGAGCTGTATGCCAAAATCATCAGTATTAAAACAGTTAAAAAGACTTGAAATATTTCAGTTGGTGTGCAATGAATCTAAAAACTATATGAAAGTTTAATTTTATCATTACATTATGGAAAATAAGTAACTTTTATCACAATATGCTAATTTTTTGAGAAGGACCAGTATATATATATATATACCATATATATATATATATATATATATATATATATATATATATATATATATATATACACAAACAAATGTAAATATAGCAATACATGTCAAACACTGCATTAGGTGAAAGTTTGTGAATCCCATACAATTTCTCTATTTCTATATAGGAGCTGAAACATCAGATTTACACACAAGTCCTAAAAGTACACGAAGAGAACCCACAAATGAGCCAAATTAGCGTAATCAGTTAACCAAAATTGTGAACTGCGGGAGGAAACCAGAGCACTTGGAGTAAACAATCATTTTAGTAACGAAGTCCAATCAGATAACTGGGTTTGAACGTGCCTGTATGAACAGCTAGTGTTTATCGTGCACAGAGCTTTAATGCTTTCAAACACATTCGATGTTTCACTTTACTTCAGCTATCTTAAATCAGCAAATGACAAGAATATATATATATATGACATCTACTCTTCAGCATCAATACACCTTTGTCTGTATTGTCTGATCTGAACGATTATATGACATTTTAGCTTCTGTTAGCCACGGAATCACAGAATCACGATTCGTCAGAGCTGTTTGATTCTTTTGGAATCGGCTCCGACTGAATATGCTCGAATTCTACGTCTATCTAACGCACGCTCCCGTGTTACTTTGCGTGCATACTTCCTTAATCTGTCTGTTCTGTTAAATTAATTTTAAGTAAAACATTTGCGCCTGACGAACAACAACAAACTGCGTCAGAGTCTAACGTTAGCTGAATCAGATTCGACTGACTCTCCCGGCGGACGCGCGACTTAAACAAAAGAGCTAAGATCGTTTCAGTTTGAACAAGGAAGCCGTTTAATAAAATGGTTATGGTTACATTCCTACTTCTCCATCTCTTCCTCTATAGAAGTAAACTGAAAGTACGATGTCTAATTTATCCGATCGTGTCACTTACTCACTCAGAGACTCCCTGAGGCAGCGTAGCACCGTACCAGTCTCTGTGGCGCAATCGGTTAGCGCGTTCGGCTGTTAACCGAAAGGTTGGTGGTTCGAGCCCACCCAGGGACGGGGTGTACATTTTAACCGACAAACCTGTACGTTTTTGCTTTTCTTTTCAAGATCCCCTGATTAAGGTTCATTCTCATGGGCGATGTTTAATATCTAAAATAAAACAACACCATGCACAGATTAATTTAGTATAAGATGGAAAGACCGAATTCAACCAGACACAAATTAATAATATATTTAGCAAATGCTCTTATCCAGAGCCACGTACCAAGAGTTAATCTACCAAGAGTCAACCCTGAATCTAAGACACACATTTAACTATTCATAATGAGCATTATTTATACATGGTTTCTCCTGTTACTGTTACTCAGTCCCATGGACGTCATTAGGCCTGTTTTAGGGGGGCTATAGATCCCCCCAAATGTTCTCAATCCCCCTCCAGATGAGAATGCATAATTAGTTTAATTCGTCAATAGTTATTCTTATTTATTCTGTCTTATTCAGCTGTGCTATCTGTCTCCATTATGCATAATGTACTGAAATGACGCATTAGGACCTGAGGGAGGCGCTGCTGCCCCAAACCGTCCAAGAGACAAGAGACAGACTATCGCTGTGCACTGCTTTACTAAAACACTCTGTCTGTGTGAGTGAATGTTCCTGAATACAAGTGTAATTTCAATACAAAAATAAAGTAAATACGTTACTTGAATATCTTTGAAAAATGTTAATTACCCAAACCTAAAGCTCATTGATGCATTGGTGGAAATTGTGTTATGCTAGCAGTGGAAACCTGATGACTGATGGAAATAAAGTTAACCTACTAAATAAAGCCAGTTAAATAGTTTGATTTAATCGTTGTAATATTTAGGGCAGGCTTGTTCCCTCTTTATTTTATGACTGTATATTTTATAGATACCTGATTATAATAAGTTAATAGTCGATCATAACTCAATATGATTCTTCTACCTGTAGATAGATATTTTGTGGTGAACATTTTTGTAAAGGCAGCAGCTCCTCCAAAAGCTAGTCCAGTGAGAGGATTTTACAGTTTAAATAAAACATTTGACAAGTTTAATTTGCATTTTATATAACTCCTATACTTGTTACTAAATCCAGGAATGGGAAAACAATAGATGTTGAAATGGTTTTCTCATAATTAACATAATTTCATGTATTTATTGGATTTTAGAAAAGCTTTAGTCTACTAAGAAATTAAACTTAAAAAAGCTATTTTGGTCTTTTAGTTCATACCTTTTTGTTTGGGTTTTACCAAAAGCCCTTTTGTCCTCTGGTTGGGGATATAATGGACTTTGATTTGTTAATATTTTCCTTGTGTGAAAATAAATACAATTTAAATTGTGAAGTTATTTTTCTGCTGTCATATGTCACATTGTCATAAAATTCAGTCATCCAGCTTATTAAGCATCAATGCAGGGCATAATGCAGACCTTTCTGGGAGATTTCTTTATTCTCCTAGACCCCCCTAGTCAAAACTTAGCCCTCTATTCATAAATCTCTCATGATGCCCTTCCTCAGTCCTGTTTCTCTTTATATTGAGTAACAGACTGAGTTTTCAATACAGAATTAACAAATGCATAAAATCTACCCACATAACGTCCTTACTAACAGCATTAAGGCATTAACGACAAATTTGGTAACAGGATAGTAAGTTGAGATTGACCTTCTCAGACATCGTTACAGTATCATTAAATATACAGGGAAACGTAAAAAGAAAAAGGAAAAAGAGAGATATTACTTTTGATCTTCTCATGATCTTCAGAAGATTAAGATGATCCAGCTTGATCCCCCTGTCTTTCTTTGGGGACCAAGTAACTGGTCTGGAAATTCCTTATTGTGACTGTGGATTGATGGAGTTCAAACTCTTTAGAGATGGTTTTATAACCTGTTCCAGCCTGATGAACATCAACAGCTCTTTCTGAGGTTCTCGAAAAAACATTTTTTGTTTTTACCTTGATGCACTTAATTCCACAAATGTGGTATGCAGATCAGACTTTGATAGATTGCTGATTGATCGTCCCATTGATTGAAACACCTGACTCTGACTTCACATTCAGATTACTAATCCTAGAGGTTCACATACTTTCCACTCACAGATACCTTATATTGGATCGTTTACCTCAATACATATACGAGCATGTATAATATATTCTTACCTCGTTTGTTTAACTGGGTCCTCTTTATCTACTTCCAGGTCTTATTTTTATAAATTTAGGTCGTATTTATACAAAAATACAGACAATTCTGAAAGCAAATTCTGGTGCATGTGATGGCAGTCCATCACAGGGCTGGACGATCTTATCTGGGATGATCTGAGGGCCTAATATTGTACTTAATATAGCTGTAATATAGTGAATATGTTCTAATAAATGTATAGTACACATAGTAGACTGTACCTTAAGTAAATAGAAGACACGGTGAATATATTATGATCGTTAAATGTAACTAGGATTGATATTATTAGCAGTAGTAATATATTGTATAATTTGTGTTTTTCTTGAAATAAACACATTTGGCCTCTTCTCTCTGACTCTCAGAACGGAAACTGTCAACTCATAAATGTCACACCACACACTGCTGCACACAAACACACCTTGGACAGCGTGTGAACGCAGCAATCTACAGCGCTACATGCTCACACACAGCCTTGACCACAAGCCACTCGAGTAAACATTATCTTCACACCGCCTTTATTATTTTTTTAGGTGCGAAAGATGATAGAATGTAATCGTGATGATAAGAAAGCAAGGTCATTTGGTTTATTCTATATGCAGAACGGATTCAGCTCTATAAGATTATATATTAGATTAAGCTTATACACACATGCACTGCCACGTAAATCTAGACAGGTCTGATTTTCTCATAATGAGGCTAAAAATCTTACTGGTTCTATTTCAAGGTTTTATTCAAGGTTTTATTTCAAGAACCAGTATTTCAAGATTTGCTTAGTTTCAGAATGTTTTCCCCAAGTATTATTACCAACAAATAAACTTAGTAAATGGATTGTTTGAAGCTAAGTCAGGTTTATTTACCTAAAATTTGTGTTTTGAAAGATGGTTCCCTTGATGGTTGACAATTTGTGAGTTCAGACCATAAGTACTCGGTGAAAATTCAAAGATTTTATCCAAAGATTGGTTATTTATTTAACACATATTTGTTGATGGACATAACAATACAACCCACACTTTGTATGTACATTTTCAACAAAAAATACCATTTTTCATTAAAACAAATACCAGTATCTGGAGAAAATGGCAAGATTTCCTAATACAAGGCTTACTTTAAAGAAAAACAAAGCCCATAGAAGGACTATTTGAGGCTAAATCAGGTTTATTTACTTAACAGTGGATTTTGAAAGACGTTCACCTTGACAAAGACTTTATCCAAAGGATGGTTATTAGTTGAACACAAAAGACATAACAATACAACCCACACACTTTGTATATACATTTTCACCAAAAAAACCTTTTTAATTAAAAAACAAATATCAGCATATGGAGAAAATTGTAAGATTTCCTAATATAAGACTTACTCTAACAAAAAAACTTGCATTTACTAAACACTTTTATCCACAACAACTTACAAAAAGACACCAAAAAGCTCTAGTCAAGAACCTAACAGTGGCAGAGGTGGGATTTGGACCCTGGACCTTCTTGTTTACAATCCAGTACTTTTACATTTACATTTACAGAATTTACCAGACGCTCTTATCCAGAGTGACTTGACAAGTTATACAGTCTTACAATCCAAGCAATTGTGGGTTAAGGGTCTTGCTCAAGGACTCTACAGTGGCAGCTTGGCAGAGGTGGGATTTGAACCCTGGACCTTCTGGTCCATAGTCCAGTTAGTCTAGTCCATAGTCCAGTTAGTGGTTAGTGGTTAGTCTTAACCACTAGGCTACCACAGTCCCATTACAGTTAACCATCACAGAGACGTGGGTTTGAGTCCCGTTGGTGCCCTCCAGCCATAAGACAGAAAACAGTATTGGGGATCATGCTCTGGCACTGCATCTCTGTGATGGACTGGAGCGCCATCGTGTGGCTGTTTGGTTGAACAAGCAGGTGAAGAAAACCTCGTTTAGAGGTAAAATAACACAAAAGATCTTTTTTCCACTAAAATTT
Source organism: Ancistrus triradiatus (assembly GCA_025084515.1). Classification (NCBI taxonomy): domain Eukaryota; kingdom Metazoa; phylum Chordata; class Actinopteri; order Siluriformes; family Loricariidae; genus Ancistrus; species Ancistrus triradiatus. The sequence goes on from JAJAGP010004694.1 coordinate 38,503, forward strand.
GAACGTAAGTCATTTAATTTTTCTCATTTTAAATCTTCTGTTTTTCTTTAGTGTAGGTTATGGGGCCCTACATTTAGAAATCTTACCAAGTGCCATTTAGTCATTTCAGTTTTCCAGAGTCAGATCTTTCTGCAAACATGTGAATGATACCCCGACCTGATGTTCTACATATGGTTAAATAATCATGAATACTGAAATAACCAATTAGCAGTGAGAGCAGGGTTTACTGGAAATGACATGATCTAAAAACGTAAAATTTCTGGGAAGTGTCAGGAAGAAGTGCCACTGTTCACTGCCTGGAAGCTACGTCATCCTGCATAGCTCCCTTCTGACCCTTTTCACCTTCCACAACCAGCTTTGGAAGTAGAAAAGGGTCAGAAGGGGGATATGCAGGACAATGTAGCTTCTGGACAGCGCGTGTGTGAACGCAACACTATACACACTCACGCACAGACTTGATCACAAGCCACTCCCTTTTCTCTTTCCACAACCGGCTATGGAAGTAGAAAAGGATCAGAAGGGGCCTATGCAAGACGATGTAGCTTCTTCCTGACAGAGAGAATAAACGTAAAATCTCTTAATCTACAGATTCTTTATGATTTACAACGGGGACAAGTTCTGGCAAATCTATTGTAAGTTGAATGTATCGTAAACTGAGAAGTTTAATATATACAGTAGGGCAAAAAAGTATTTAGTCAGCCACTGATTGTGCAAGGTCTCCTACTTAGAAAGATGAGAGAGGTCTGCAATTTTCATCCTAGGTACACTTCAACAAAATAAGGATTTTTAAATAATTTAATTTAAGATTATGGTGGAAAATAAGTATTTGGTTCGTCAATAAGAAAAAGTTCAACTCATGAATACTTTGTACATACCCTTGTTGGCACTGACAGAGAGTCAAACATTTCCTGTAAGTCTTTCAAGGTTGGCACAACTGTAGATGGATTTTGGCCATTCTCCATGCAGATCTCATCTAGAAACAGTGACGTTCGTTTTGGAAGGACAACCCGGACTTTCAACTCCCTCCACACATTTTCTTGGGGCTTGAGGTCTGGAGACTGGCTAGGCCACTCCAGGACTATTGAAATGCTTTTTACGGAAGGCCACTCCTTGTTTTGCATGTACCGAGTGGCTGTTGTTTGGATTCATTGTAATGCGGAAGCCCCAAGCCAGGTACCATTCTTCAAAGCTCTAATGATTGGAAGGAGGTTTTGGCGTAAAATCTCACGATACATGGCCCGTTTCATTTCTTTCCTTAACCACAGATCAGTCGTCCTGTCCCTCTGCAGAAAAAAACAGCTCCAAAGCATGATGTTTCCACCCCCATGCTTCACAGTAGGTATGGTGTGCTTGGGGATGCAACTTCAGCATTCTGCTTTACGCAAACACGACGAGTGAGTTTTTTACCCAAAAAGTTCTGATATATACAATGATATTTCCCAATCTGGCAGTTTACATATCCAGGCCCGTCTTTGGCAAAACGTCAGCGGGCCTGACATGTACTGCATAAGGCAGGGTGGGAACGCCTGCATGGCAGGATATGAGTCCCTCCTGCGGTAGTGTGTTACTGATGGTAGGCCTTTGTTATTCGGTCCCAGCTCTCTGCAGGTTAGTCATAGGTCTCTCCATGTAGTTGTCTGGGATTTTTGCTCCACAGTTCTCATGATCTTCTGACCCACGGGATTGAGATCTTGCGTGGAGCCTCAATTGAGGGATTATCACTGGTCTTGTATGTCTGTCCATTGTCTGACAAGCTCCACAGTTGATTTGATTCACCCACCGACCTGCTTGCTATTGTAGATCACTCTTCCCAGCTGGTGCAAGGTCTACAATTTTCTTCCTGGTGTCCTTCAACAGCTCTTTGGTCTTGGCCATGGTTGAGTTTGGAGTCTGACTGTTTGAGGCTGTGGACAGGTGTCTTTTATACAGATAACGAGGTCAAACAGGTGCCATTAATACAGGTAACGAGTGGAGGACAGAAGAGCTTCTTAAAGAAGTTGTTACAGGTCTGTGAGAGCCAGTAATCTTACTTGTTTGTGGGTGACCAAATACTTATTTTCCACCATGATTTACAATTAAATTATTTAGAATTTTTTTTTTCTTATTTTGTCTCTCAGTTGAAGTGTATCTATGATGAGTACACTAAGTAGGAGAAATCAGTGGTTGACTAAATACCTTTTTGATATCATATCATATCACATATTAAACTCCTCAAATATTCCAGTCCCAACAGAAACCACATGCTACAGATTATAATGAGCACCTTCTAGATCAAGGTGAAAGGTGTCAATAAAATCAATAAAATCAATAAAAAGGCAATTTTTGGTTCACACTTCATCATCAAGGATGCGTGTTAGGTTAAGGCAGGAACAACCAGGGTGCCAATCCATCCTAGGGAACACACACTCACAAACTAGGGGCACTTTCGAGACACCAATTAACCTAACATGCATGTCTTTGGACTGTGGGAGGAAACCAGAGTACCTGGAGTAAGCCCACATAGACAAAAGGAGAACATACAAACTCCACACAGAAAGGACCCAGACCGCTCCACCTGGAGCTCAAACCCATTACCTTCTCGCCATGATACGATAGTGCTAACCATCAAGCCACCGTGCCACCCTACATGAAGACATGCGCTCAGAAAATCAGTTAGTGGGATAAAATCCAGCTCTGTTTATCTTAATCTGATTTCTAGATCAGAGTATGCTGTATACATGACTATCTGTATAATCAGACAACTGCAGAAATCCAACTATGATCGGATAATTAAGTGCATGTAAACACACTTTTAACTCATTTAGATAATGGCTACATGTACTATATTTTGGAGGTGGGAAGAATCAAGATGAAGGACCTTTGAGAAGTTAGAAGCCAGAGCGGCCTGTGGATGGTTTGGAAGAACCATTTCAGACCATCACACCCATCTAGGGGCTATTTAGACTAATTATTACACCTACGTTAGGGAGTGCCTTAATACATTATCAACAACTAAAGTTTTGCCAAATCTAGATCTCACCCCCTATAAAAGTACCTGCAATAAATGTTTAGTAAATTTGGATTGCATTTAGGGTACTCTGAAAGCATAAGAATTCAGCAAAAACAAAATTCAACTGGACATTTCCCATTTAAAGTTAGTGCTGGCATCTTCAGTTGTCTGCTTTGGCAAAATTGTTTAGGCGTTTATAAGTATTGTGAATTTTATTGAGTCATTTGTTTGTCATTTGTTGATTGCTGCTGTTTTCTGACCTTTCTCTTACAGTAATAATGAAGCAGTCTGTATAAAATGCATGCGGTGCACATAAAAAAGTAACGACAATTAACTACAGTGTTAATGCTTTTTAAGCATGGTTGTTTACCTGCGTTATGTTGCCTTTAAGTGATATTTATATAATTCTTTAGATAAGGCATCAGCTACTGGCAGCAAAGTTTCTATTTAGAAGACACCTTTATCCAGAGCGACTTACATATTATACAGTCATACAAACCAAGCAATTGTGGGTTAAAGTTCTTGCTCAGGGACCCAACAGTGACTGCTTGGCAGAGGTGTGATTTGAACCCTGGACCTTAACCACTATGCCAACACAGTACCATAGTGAGATATATCTGTTTCAATCAGATCTGGAGAATCTGACAGGAGCTGCATTAACTTCATCAATAAAATGAAGTCTGTGAAAAACAAACACCAGAAAGTAATTATGTTCTTCAAGTACTAGTAAGTGAAAGCATACACGGTACTGATATTCAGATTCTGAAAACAAAGCATACATTTTAGTAATGCTAATATATTCTCGTACATATAAGGGCAATGGCCAAAACTTGACTGGCATTGAGCAAACCACAAATGACGTCCAAGGACCTGATTGTTTTGACAGTATCTAAAAACTACGTCATCCTGCGTAGCTCCCTTTTATATTTCTGACCCTTTTCTACCTCCTCAGCCAGCTGTGGAAGGTGAAAAGGGTCAGAAATGTAAAAGCTCTCAATCAACATCCTATGCAAATACCGTCATGAGTTAGTGATTCCGTTGTACAGAAACCACGAAGACAAAAACCAAAGAACCTGACAGAAACTGTAGCTCTATAAAAAAAAATGTCCCATCTTTACTCATAGACCAGCTTGCTGACCTCAGTCAGGACCTCGGTCGGTAAATGTAATGCTTTAAAGTAAAGGCAGCACAGCAGCTAAATGTTACTACAGCTCAAACATCACCTCACCTGAGATCAATGGAAGCAGCCTGTAATACAATCTGTACCTTCATCTACAACACAATCGTACATTTAACCAAAAACACAAATGCCCATAGCATCTTCCATGTGTGTAATGCTAGTAATGCTACACATTTAGATTGAGATGGGGTTGTTCCAGTGTGTAAACTCCCAGCCACAGATCACAAGGGGTTCACTAGCAGCCAGCAGCGTGGATATTGGTAAATATGAAAGCACAGCAAATCCATTAACGTCCTGACCGGCTGGGAGCTACTCCGCTACGTGGAAATGGAGGAATTTGTCGTCTGGTTAAGACTACAAAATCATAGCTAGCATGATGCTAATGTTAGCACTTCCACCTTCGGTTGCAGCATGGTTGCGACAGTTCGGCTCTCGGTCTGTGATGAACTTGACAAAAGTTTGCTTGTTGTTTTAGTTCAGAGAGAATTCAGAGAGAGAAGTCACGAGTCCACCTGAGATGAGACCGATCTTAGATTGACTTGTTGCTGTATTTCTGCATCTCTTTCAGAGTTAAATAGCCGCTGCTGCAGGGCTGCACCACCAGAGAAGATGGCCGAACCACAGTGCCATCCGGCGGCTCGGTAACGACACTGCTTCCACAAACTTCGTCCTCTTCCTGCCTGGTCGACGGCTCCACAAAAAACGACGGCACATCCGTGTTGCCTGGGAAAGACAAGAAGAATGAGACCAGATGCCTCACGTTGACCCCGCTGCATTCCCCCGGCGGTCCTTTCGCCGTCTCTTCGTCGTCTCGTTCCCGTTCGTCCTCTTCCACCTGATCTGTTTCCACTCCCACTCCGATGCCTGAGTCGGGACTCAGCGGGTACTCCTCTTCCAGGGGTTCGTAGGACGACATGGACTCGATGGGCCCCTCTTCAGGGTGGTAGGTGAAGTAGACAGGGCAGGTGTCCAGGCAGAGCGAGCCTGGCTGGTGCTCGCTGTAGAAGTAGCCCATGTTGGAGATACCCGAAGAGAGCACACTGCTGCCACTCGTTTGCTGGTTGCCATAGAAGAAAAACATGTCACTGCACAGAGTGTCATCCCAAACCTTGGAGACTTCATCCACAGGTGAGATCTCGCAATCGCACAGCTGAGGAGGAAGGAAGACCGGAGTGGAGTGCTGAGGACCAAGCCACTGCTGTGGAAAAAGAAACAGAATAATTGATTACTGTAAGAAACTATAAAGTATGGGACACACACACACATGCACACAATGAATATTATATATTCATATATGTATATATATAAAATTCATGGCAAGCCGTCCTGGCCCAGATGCAGCAAAACAGGCCTAAACCATGATAATACCACCACCATGTTTCACAGATGGGATAAGGTTCTCATGCTGGAATGCAGTGTTTTCCTTTCTCCAAACATAACCCTTTTCTTTTAAATCAAAAAGTTCTATTTTGGTCTCATCCTTCCACAAAACATTCTTCCAATAGCCTTCTAGCTCGTCCACGTGATCTTTAGGAAACTGCAGACGAGCAGCAATGTTCTTTTTGGAGAGCAGTGGCTTTCTCCTTGAAACCCTGCCATGCACACCATTGTTGTTCAGTGTTCTTCTGATGGTGGACTCATGAACATTAACATTAGCCAATGTGAGAGGCCTTCAGTTGCTTAGAAGTTACCCTGGAGTCCTTTGTGACATCACCAACTATTACACACCTTGCTCTTGGAGTGATCTTTGTTGGTCGACCACTCCTGGGGAGGCTAACAATGGTCTTGAATTTCCTCTATTTATACACAATCTGTCTGACTGTGGATTGGTGGAGTCCAAACTCTTTAGAGATGGTTTTGTAACCTTTTCCAGACTGATGAGCACCAACAACTCTTTTTCTGAGCTCCTCAGAAACCTCCTTTGTTCGTACCATGATATACTTCCACAAACATGTGTTGTGAAGAGCAGACTTTGATAGATCCCTGCTCTTTAAATAAAACAGGGTGCCACTCACACCTGATTGTCATCCCATTGATTGAAAACACCTGACTCTAATTTCACCTTCAATTTAACTGCTAATCCTAGACGGTCACATACTTTTGCCACTCACTAATATGAAATATTGGATCAATTTCCTCAATAAATAAACAACCTATATATATATATATATATGAGGAAATCTACTGTTTATGTTATGAATGTGTTTATTTTACAAGTGAGTGTCTCTGACATGGCAGAGCTCAATAATTAGGGAGGGTGTCCACAAACTTGTCTCTCTCTCTCTCTCTCTCTCTCTCTCTCTCTCTCTCTCTCTCTCTCT
>JAJAGP010004695.1:0-44957 GCA_025084515.1 Ancistrus triradiatus
TGGACAGGGTGGTGGGAAAGCCAGTGCCTAGCTGGCAGCATAGGGCGCAAGGCAGGAACAACCATAGACAGGGCTCCCATCCATCACAGAGCACATACACAGCTATTGACAGATCACAGTTCTTGATGCAGTGCTGTCTGAGGGATCGGAGATCACGGGTGTAAGTTTAGGCTTAAACTCTTGCCCTGTACGCCATGAAATTCCGCCAGATTCCTTGAAACGTTTAATGATATTATGCACTGTAGAGGAAGAAATATGCAAATCTCTTCCAGACTTTCTTTGAGGAACATTGTTTTTAATCATTTCAATAATTTTCTCACACATTTGTTGACAAATTGGAAATCCTCTACCCATCTTTGCTCCTCAAAAGACCTTCCATGGATACTGCTTTTGTACTAAATCATTACAATCATCCGTTGACTTCACCTGTTTGAAATCACAATTATTACTAGCTAAGTTGACATGCCCTGACTCTTTTGGCATGTGTTGCAGGCCTAAAATGTAGGAATGGATGTATATTAACAAATGAAATGGAATTGACGAGACAAAACATGAAATGACTTGAGTTCATACTGACTGCAATGAAATAATAGTCAATGTAAGGAACAATTTTTCTCCTTACTGTCTCAAATTTGTCTGAAATGTGGTTGTATAAAGAATTAGACGGCATAAAAGCAGTGATGTGTGGATGCAGGCTGGATGAGATTTGCTGGTGGAGGCATGCAGTCGGCCTGGACACGAACATCCCTGTGTGCGGCACTTCTTCTCTTTTTGTCGGTGCTCTCCTTTTCCAGTGCCTGCAATAAGGCTCTGTGTGCAAGCGATGTCAGCAAGTGTCTAATACAGGTAAGAAGGCATGCTATACCACTATTAACATTTTCTTCTTTGTTTTTGTTTGGTTGAAGTAGTGTTTTAAATAAACAAATGATGCAAATGTTTAACTGTGTGTGGTATTTGTACTGTATTGTATGTAGTTGGATTTTATTGGGGGCTGTGGTGACGCAGCACTTAAGGTACTGGACTATTGATCAGTAGGTCCTTGGTTCAAGTCTCAGGACTGCCAATGCTTCTACTATTGGGCACTTGAGCAAAGCCTTTAAGAGTTGTATGTTGTAAGTTTGCATAAGTTATAAGTCACTGTGGATAAATAATGTAAAACTACTGTTTGAACTGCAGAAAAGCCTTAAAAAGAAATTTGGAAAAAACGTTTCACTTAAGCTTATAATATTTCTACAGTATAAAGTTAATGATGACATCTGTGATCACATTTTGGTTCTTGCTCCGAGTTTTGACTAATGCCTTTTCAGTTTAGCCAAAAATAGCAGAAGACCAGTTTTCAGTATACCAAAAGGCATTCGTGCTGAAGTTCTGCTTTGCTTTTGCTGGAGGTTAGGTTGCTTGTTTTCTATGTCATTGTGCACATCTGGAATGTGACCTCCACTTTGGCCTCCTCCTGCTGTTCTACAGTCAGCCTGAGGTTGTGTGGTGCACTTGTGTGGTGAGGTTGTGTGAACACTCGCACTCGATTAATATCAGAAACACTTATGTCAACTTAATCATTCCAACATACAGTGGTGCTTGAAAGTTTGTGAACCCTTTAGAATGTTCTTTATTTCTACATAAATATGACCTAAAACATTATCAGATTTTCACAGAAGTCCTAAAAGTAGATAAAGAGAACCCAGTTAAACAAATGAAACACAAATATTATACTTAGTCATGTATTTGTTTAGGAAAATGATCCAATATTACATATTATTGAGTTCCAAAGTATGTGAACCTCTAGGATTAGTAGTTAATTTGAAGGTAAAATTACAGTCAGGTGTTTTCAATAAATGGGATGACAATCAGGTGTGTTAAAGAACAGGGATCTATCAAAGACTGCTCTTCACAACACGTTTGTGGAAGTGTATCATGACACGAGCAAAGGAGATTTCTGAGGACCTCAGAAAAAGAGTTGTTGATGCTCATCAGGCTGGAAAAGGTTACAAAACCATCTCTAAAGAGTTTGGACTCCACCAATCCACAGTCAGACAGGTTGTGTACAAATGGAGGAAATTCAAGACCATTGTTACCCTCCCAAGGAGTGGTCGACCAACAAAGATCACTCCAAGAGCAAGGTGTGTAATAGTTGGCAAGGTCACAAAGGACCCCAGGGTAACTTCTAAGCAACTGAAGGCCTCTCTCCCATTGGCTAATGTTAATGTTCATGAGTCCACCATGAACATGCATGGCAGGGTTGCAAGGAGAAAGCCACTGCTCTCCAAAAGGAACATTGCTGCTCGTCTGCAGTTTGCTAAAGATCACGTGGACAAGCCAGAAGGTTATTGGAAGAATGTTTTGGATGGAGAGACCAAAATATGAACTTTTTGGTTTAAAAAGAAAAGTGTTATGTTTGGAGAAAGGAAAACACTGCATTCCAGCATAAGAACCTTATCTCATCTGTGAAACATGGTGGTGGTAGTATCATGGTTTTGGGCCTGTTTTGCTGCATCTGGGCCAGGACGACTTGCCATCATTGATGGAGCAATGAATTCTGAATTATATCAGAGAATTCTAAAGGAAAATGTCAGGACATCTGTCCATGAAACTGAATCTCAAGAGAAGGTTGGGTCATGCAGGCAAGACAACGACCCAAAGCAACAAAGTCGTTCTACCAAAGAATGGTTAAAGAAAAATAAAGTTAATGTTTTGGAATGGCCAAGTCAAAGTCCTGACCTTACTCCAATCGAAATGTTGTGTAAGGACCTGAAGCGAGCAGTTAATGTGAGGAAACCCACCAACATCCCAGAGCTGAAGCTGTTCTGTAGGAGGAATGGGCTAAAATTTCTCCAAGCCGGTGTGCAGGACTGATCAACAGTTACAGGAAACGTTTTGCTGCAGTTATTGCTGTACAGGGGGGTCACACCAGATACCGAAAGCAAAGGTTCACATACTTTTGCCACTCACTAATATGTAATATTGGATCATTTTCCTCAATAAATAAATGACCAAGTATATTATTTTTGTCTCATTTGTTTAACTGGGTTCTCTTTATCTACTTTTAGGACTTGTGTGGAAATCTGATGATGTTTTAGGTCATATTTATGCAGAAATATAGAAAATTGTAAAACTTTTAAGCACAAACTTTTAAGCACCACTGTATATAGAGCCTAGAGTATATACTGTAGTATACTAATCATACTACAAGGGAAAATATAGTAAAAGGTGTTATGCATTTTGATTTTGTTTTTCTAAATAGTTTTTTTTTTTTTTGTGAAGCTCAGCTGTGTTAATAACTATAAAAATATAAAAAAAACTATTGCTGTACATTCATTCATCAACCAGTATAGTTATTGTCCAAGCTTTATCCATTATGCAGTATCCATGCCCATTGTCTCTGTTTTAGATTGGTTAACATTAATTTGTTTATTCATTCATTCTCTCATCCGCTTAATCCTGGTCAGGGTCGCAGGAAAGCCGGTGCCTAGCCGAACGCAAGGCACGAACAATCCTAGAATCATGGGGCACACACACACAATTATACACACACTCACACACTAAGTGTGTACTCAAACTCCACACAGGCGGAGCCCGAGGTCAGGATCAGACCGAGGACACTGGAGCTCTGAGGCGACCGCCCTAACCGCTGTGCAACCATGCCGCCATTTTGTTAACATGTTGCATTGTAATAGAGAATTTAATGACATGGGGATTTAAAACCATGCTGTGAATTTGAAAAAAGGGAATGGAAGTGTGGCTTTTGTTAGTATATACACAACAGTAAATCTCTTTGAAGGCACCGGACTAATTATCAGAAGGTTGAGAGTTCACGTTCGGGCTCTGCCAGAAATGTAGCTGCTGCTGTGGGCTCTTCACACTGAGTTACCTCGTAAGATTGTACCAGTTTTAAGTTGCTCTGGATAAGAGCTTCTGCCAAATGCTGTGAATGTAAATGATCTGTGACCAGCTTCTGTATTTCCTGTATGTTTGTATATTTTTCAGGAGCTGTGTCAGTGCAGGCCATCAGATGGCAACTGCTCCTGCTGTAAGGAATGTATGCTTTGTCTGGGGACACTGGGGAGGAGTTGCTGTGACTGTTGTGGGTGAGTGTGTGCTGCTGGGTCTGTCCAAAATTAAATTGTTGTTCTTAGTCTGTGTGGATTTTTGCTTTTGCCCTAACCAGTAAAACCTTGTTGCCTTATGGACTTTTCATTTTGACTTCTTCCTAAAGAATGCTTTGTCCCCCAAAACCCCCCATGCCCCCTCAGTGTTTATGGCACCGCAGGTGTGTGTTGGGCGCACCCTTGAGGATAGGTTCCTATGATCTCATACATATTACCACTTGGATATAGTACCTCTACCGCGTCCGGGTCCAGGCGGTACGTATTATGTCCCAGTCGCTTATCGGCCTAACTTTCTGCTCCAACTCGTGCGCCGGACGCGGTGAGTACTTGTGGATCTCTCATGGCAGTAGACTGTTATGATCGCCCTTTGAGGTTGACCAGGGTCTGGGGCACTGTCGTTGGCAGACAACGGCTGCGTACCTGGCGTGCATACAATTTTTGGCTTTCTTTTTATAGTATCACTGGGGTTTGATCACAGCTGTGTTTACTTTGGTTGACTCCCCTCCTCAGGCATGTGTAACCCAAGGAACTACAGCGACACACCAGCCACTTCCAAGAGCACAGTGGAGGAGCTGTACAGGCCCATTCCATCTCTCTTCCGAGCACTCACTGAGGGAGAAGCCCCCATTAACATGATGGTGGTCTCTTTTCCTGTGGCAGAGGAACTGTCTTACCATGAGAGTCTGGTCTCATTCCTGGAAACCATGGAAGATCAGCATCAGAATGTCTCTCTGCCAGGAAATAGCATCCATTCCAGCTATGATAACATTCAAGGTAAGGCATTTACCGCACATTTCAATATTAGACCTGATCTTGCTCTACCACACTTCTAACCCTGGTGAAGATGTCTAAAAGTTGACCCCTTTTGCTTCATGCTTCTTTTTCTTATTAAATATAAGAGATAAAGCATGACAGGGTGTGCAGTTCTTAGAAAATAATAAGCTATGAGTAGGCATCCCAGAGTGTTACATAACAACAATTACAGTTTTTCTTTGTTAGAAAATCAAATTTAGAAAATGGTTTACTTTCTGCTTAATGGTGTGGCAGGTCTATGTAACAAGTTAATTCACACGTCTCTATAGTTATGGCAGCTATAAATGGCATTGTTTGACTGTCACATTTTCAGTGTCTATTCTTAGTAGGGGTTTAATGATGCATCATGATGCAAAATGGAACGATGTGGATCATGGAGATGTACAGTGTCACATACCTTCTGTTGTTTATCTGATGCGGTTGCATTTTTTGAACATCAGAGGGCCAATCATGTCATGCTCCCATGCACATTAAGTGTAATAAGTGCACATTATTTTATAATATAAGAAAATAATTATTCTTCAGAAAAAAAGTAATTTACATTTACAGCATTTAGCAGACGCCCTTATCCAGAGCGACTTACAATTGATACAGTCTTACAATCCAAGCAATTGTGGGTTAAGGGCCTTGCTCAAGGACCCAACAGTGGCAGCTTGTCAAAGGTGGGATTTGATCTCTGGACCTTCTGGTCCATAGTCCAATACCTTAACCACTAGGCTACCACAGTCCCACAGTAATGTTTTCACTCGTTTATTTAATATATGCTGAGCATTTTATTCACAATGTTAAACCTCTGTTTCTAATATGTTTTACTTGCAGAGGACTAAAGGCTTTTTCTTTTAAAAACATATTCAAGAAAATGTGTGTTGTTTTGCATTGTTTACACTTCAGAGAAAAACAAGTAAGAAATTTGAATTATGAACTCAGTATTGTGAATCGAATCGAATCGTGAGCAGATTGTATCGTTCTATCCCTAATTGTAAGGCGACCTTAAATTATATGGTGCATCTGCCAAACAGATCCTTCTAAATTAGTCAACTCCAGAAATATTAGCACCCCTAATGAAAATTAGATGAACTTAACATATAAAAAGAACCACATGCAGTGAATGATATTTTGAGATTAAATGTTGGGAGTTTTTTGGAAAAAAATTAAGCGTTCCTTTAGTAACAGAAATGTTCATTTAATTGTGGAATAAAAAAAAATATTGGCATCCCAACTTTCGGTATTTGGTGGTGTTCTCTCCCTTGGTGGTTCTCCCAAGTTTGGAGAACTCGTGTCAGGATCTTGGACCAATCTTCCATGCAGAACATTTCCAGCTCATTGAGACTCTTGGGTGGTGAACTGCTCCCTTCAGTTGAGACAACATATTTTCAATTTAGTCAAGTCTGGAGACTGAGGCGCCCATTGCTGAACCTTCATGTTTTGTTGCTGCACCCATCTCTTTGTCGATTTTGACGTATGTTTTGAGTCATTGTCTTGTTGGAAGACCCAATCACAGTGCAGTTTCAGCTTTTTTATTTCTGGTCTCCATTAATCTCTCTCATCTACAATGCATTTCTGCCTGCAGCTCCCATTTTCTCCCATTCAGATGTTTGATGTGTGGATGATTATCTGAAGCTTCTAGCCCATAACTACATGATTTTTTTGCATTGCATTACAGCCACATGATTGACTAAGTAGATTATTTCATGAATGTGTAGGTGTACAGGTTTTCCTAAAAGGTGGTTAACGAGAGTGTGTTAAGCATAAATCAAACAAAAAAGTCAAACCACTCTGTTTGGAGTAACTGATTCATATTCTCGGTGAAAGTTATATTGATCATTTGTTTTTTGGTCTGATGGCCTTAGAAACTTTTTGTAAACTTGCAATGCAGTTTCTCCTTAAAATGGTAGTGTAGCACTGGCACACACAAATGCATATTTCTGAATATGTTGATTTCGTTCTGCATCTTTCTCTCTCTTTCCCTAGACAACATGTGCACAGTGGTGTACTTTGATGACTGTGTTTCAATTCGTCAGTGCAAGCAGTACTGTGAGTCGATGGGGGGCTCGAAGTACCGCTGGTTTCACAACGCATGCTGTGAGTGCATCGGGCCGGAATGTATTGACTACGGCAGCAAAGCAGTCAAGTGCATGAACTGTCTCTTCTGAAGCCTGGCTACTCGCACACCTGCTGTGACTAGTGACACTCCTGCCACTAGAGGGCACAATAATCAGCCAGCAGGATCAGAAGATGCTGCAAGTCAGGGAGAGGGAAAACACGACAATCATGTAAATTGCAAGCCCTTGATTTGAGCTCTTTGTGCTAATCTTTTACACTTTGTTTCATAGGTCTCTAGTGAAGATGTATGTTGTTTTCATGTTTTATATTAACCTGGAATGTAGCTCCTTACATAACCAGTCACTCTTCAAATGACCTTGGGATAGTACTGCTTGTTCTGCCAAATAAAGGCTTTCAGTAGTATAGTGAGGAAATGGCCAGCTAAAGTACTGATTCTTGCTGATTCATTCAACCTAGTTGTGAATCTTTGTTGAGAAACATTATGTATGGAAAAATTAAGAGTTTTATAAAGAGTCTGAGCTGCCAATGTAGCCGACATCTCCGTATAATAATACGGCTTTAACAGCCTATTGCAGGTTCAGATAATGTGCCTTCTGTCCCAGTGCATTGTCGTTGAGGTTTCAATAGGTTTTCCACTCAGGAAAAAAAATGTCATGTGCAAAAACCATTGCTTTTAGAACTGGAATGAGATTTTGAGTTGGAGAAAGAAGCAAGCAGATGATCTGGGATCATTAGAGGTACCTTGTGAATATTAATCCAGAGAATATTAACTATATAGTAAGAGTAGAACAACAGCATTAGGAGTTATGTATTTGTTATATTCTGACTAGCAATATGGATTTAGTAGTTTTAATATTCTTACTCCAAGGTACTGTATGCCAAGAAATGTGCATGTATATTTTTTGACATTCATTAATCCTTATTAAAAGACATGGGACCTCTTGGGTTCTTGTTCCGTTTCTACTTTGCTTGTGATGAACAGTAGGTAGTCTCTAATGATAACACAATGCTGGTTTATAGTGGGGGACCCGCACTGTGAAATGCTTTCTAGGGGTGTAACGATGCAAAAATGTCCCGAAGTGCATCATAGAGCCTGATGATGTCACATGAGGTCTGTTTATGTCATTTAGTGCAATTATCATGCCCTCATATGCATTTAAAACTAATTGCTATTAATCCCAGGGGACTAAATATTATTTTTGTTTCTATTTTTACACAAGTATGCATTATTTGACATTGTTATTCTTCAGAAATAAAAATGGAATGATTTCACTTATGGTATGGTGAAGGGGACTAAAGTTGTTTCTGTTTAAAAACCTATTAATGAAAATGTTTTGCATCATTAACACTTCAGAAATAAAAAAATCAGAAGAAAATCAAATCGTGAGCAGAGTGCATCATTACCCCGATGCTTACTATTCCATTTGAAGTGCCAGTTTTCCAAATATGAATTAAATCTAGCATTTGAACACTAAAGTGAGATATCCATAGTGACTTTCATTAGAAGTCCTGGTTAGAGGCCTTTTCTCTTCTCTTCATAATACTGTTAAAGGAAGGAACTCTATTGGCTTTGACCTAATCTGTACTGCATCTGTGATGTATTAGTGATTACTCAGAATAAGGAATATTAAATCTGTTCTCGCCAAACTCTGAGTGGAAGAAACAGTTACTGCATCACCATGTTTGTTAGAAATGTACAATATCTAATAACACAATTTCATTCTGAATGCATTGTGACCTCCATGCTGTTTCGTTCATCCATGTATCAATGCTTTCAGTCTGCAGGTACAGCAGTCACTCAGCCCCGCTTCCTCTGAATAAAGGAGATTATGATCAACAGTAGATTCTGGGTCAGCTAGCAGATGGTTGAGCCTGCGTTGAAGGTGATGGGGCTGCTGCTGCCTCCTCCCTCTGCTACACATTTAAAGTCACACAAAAGAGTCTTTCTCTCGTGGGAGGAGATGAGTGCAGTCACATGACTCGATCTTGGCACTAGACATGTAGGAGCTTCACATGGTATATTTGCCTGTCAGCATACTGAATCTCTTTGGCATAGAAGATGCCCTGGTCTTAGATGGACACACAGAAGCTAACACAGGTGTGGCCTCAGACTCAACCTGTTCATCTATTTGAGTGAACTCCATAATCTACAGTAGAATTAAAGATTCGCCTTAGCGATGTTCTAGTAAGTTTGCAAATGTTAATGGATGAACCCCTCGCACTTCAGGTTTTCCAAGCAGCAGCTACTTAATCACCACCAACTTAATCAACTGTTCTCAGTCTTCAAACGTCTCATTAATTCTGTCAGGTGTGCTGTTCGGTTAAAATTAAACCCTCATGTGAGTCCAATCCATATACAAAAAAGGTGTTTCATATCACTGTAATTCTTAAGGCTTGGCTACTGGAAATATTCTCATTATCCAAGAAATAACGCACAAAGAAGGAGTTATCGGAATCGGATGAAACGTTATATGTATGAATGTAATGATGATATGTGTAAGGGATAAGTTTATTGTGGAAAACTGTACAATTGAAAGGAGGCTCTAGTACCCTGTTAGGTTGCTTCTAGCCTGGATACAAGATGAGATATGGTTGGTCAAGGAGGAATACAGGTTTTCTCATGTTTTGTCATACATACAGCATCATGCCATAACTCATTGGCCACCATTGTTATTTAATGACAATAACTTGATCACTTATTACGAATAAACAGTTTGTAATAGCAGCACGCACAGCTGTCTATAATATTTGTTTACAGACATATTGATTAGCAAAACAATCAGAGACTTTGTCCTAAATGACAATTGTATTATTGTATGGCAAAATACTTCATGAGAATACTATGAATCAGTGAGCATGATAGGAAAAAAATCTCAAAGGAATCTAGATGTAGTCTTACAAATGGTGACCATGCAACAACCCCAGTATTTGCAAAATCATAGTCTTTAGATGTGAGAGGGAAGTCTTTTCAAAGTGTATTAATCATTTTAGCAACAATAATCATTCCATATACAGGTGTGCACATTTTAATGTCCGCATTATGCTCTGGATAAAAGAACATTGACCAAAATGGACGTTGGCCAGATATCATCATAGCCACGTTGTAGTTTAGGTTCTTTGCACAGTGTTTTATTTATTTTTTTAAATTGAAACAAAAGAAATATTTCTGTCAGTAGATGTCACAACAGTTCACTCATTTTAGTTTTCTTTTATTCAGACATAAATTAGAAGAAACAGATTTCTAATTAATTCATTCCCAACCCCCAGATGAATATATTCATATATAATTAATGATCAAAAGCATGAATAAAGCAAATCCTTTTCAAATTCTTTACTACTAGACTTGGTGCTCTTGGTATGATCTTAAGTTGAGTACCAACAGTCTTATCTCCATTTGTAGCCATTTCATCTTATCTTCAGAAATACTATGTGCTACTTTTAAAAATGTGGATTTTACTCTTACAGGAATGTTTTGAATGTCGATCACTTTTAGAAAAAGTAAACGGAAGAAAAAGCAGAGCTAATTATTTATTGGCTCTGAATATGAACGAAAATATACAGCAAAGTTTTAGGGCCACCAATTTTAAAACGTTGGATTTCATGAATAAAGTCAAAATACTGAAACTGTTACACTGGAGCAGGAGCATTTCCATAGGCTACTGTCATACAGAATGGACACCTGTACCCCTCTGCTTGCCAATCAGTCAAAGGTGCACAACTGTGCATAAAAATAAACTTGTTAAACACTAAATAGATTAAGTGATTTAACACTAAAGCGAGTGTTACTCTGATATGGTTGAGAAAGGAAGAACGAATTCAAGCTAAAGATTTGTTATTAACTGCATTAATTTTCTTTTTGCTAACGTAACCGAAGTCTTTGCTAGTTTAATGAATGCCTTTGCTATAGTGGTGGAATTTGTACTTTTGGTAGGTTATAGGGTGACAAGTGTCCAACATAAATAGCTATGAGCTAGCTTTCTTTTAAATATTTGCTGTTGTCCATTACTCAATGGAAACAAACAAAAAAAGCGTTAGCTGTTCAAGCTTTTGGAAAGATGCTGGGGCTTTGTGGGAAATGTGTGCTCTAGACTAACTGAAAATGAGGGATGTATAGGATTTAACAGTTAGCTCTACTTTCACGTGGTTTAAACAAACAGTTGTACTAAATCTCCGGGTACTGAAGATTAAGTATAAATCAATGCAACCACTGATTGCAGTGCCATCCGATCTATAAACCAAAGCGGGTGCCGCAGTTCCTGTATTGACACCATCCGGGCGCGCCGGGGTTCCTCTCCTGGATCGATCATTTTAAAGCATCATCCAGTTTCCTACACGCTCTCCTTGTAGGGCACGACGGTGGAACCGCTGGACGATCGCTGCCTGGGATTTGTCTTTCCACAAAAGGGACAATGCATCCAAATCCGTTTGAGCCCTCCTGCTGAGTAGTTTCTTATACAGAACTAAGTGTTATAAGTGTTCTTATAATCTGATTGTGTGTGTCAGGTTATTTCGCATTTATTTGTTCCTAAAAACCTACGTATTAAAAACTTTTAGTTCTTTATTGTATTTTATTATTAAACTCTCTACACAGAGTAACTCATCTTCGCAGTTAGGCTACAGTATAAGAGCTTCAGCATCTCTAAACGCCGTCGTAGAGATAAGATATGAGATAATTAAAGCTTCATGCGCACTTACCAGCACTGAGTTCTACACAATCTAATCTGCTACTGTACTGGGATGACTGAAATTGACCCGAACTGAGTGTGTGTATATATGAGACTAGCTTTGAAGTAAACTTGTCCGACGTTTAAATGGCCACTGATGCTGATAGCGACGTTAAATAAACAAAGACGATACTGGGATGAAACATGACATGGCAGCTCAACAGACTGCGACTTGTACTGCCCTCTACAGGCCACAATGTACTTCAAAGTTTTGTGAGGGTCAACATGAGCACTCCATTTTAGCGTCTTGATGCACGCTCAATGATCCAGGTAAGAAAATCCCAGAAGTTGAATCTGTTCATCTGGACATAGGTTTTGTTGGAGAAACGTTTCGTCTCTCATCTAAGTGACTTCTTCAGTCTCAGCTAGTTGGAAAACTTCCCCAATCTTATATACAGCACAGTTATCCGAACTGGGAATTTGTCAAAGCCGGTAAGACGCTCAAACAGTGCTCCAGCAGATCGCCGAGAGGAGAACAACCGCCGCAGTCTAAGCGTAAACCAGTGGTGGTTCCATATGTGGCAGGAACATCGGAACGATGTAGTGTAGTGGACGCTGTTAAGTGCCGGGAGGATTGCCAGGAACTGTACATCGGGGAAACCAAACAGCCACTGGCGAAACGGATGGCACAACATAGAAGAGCTACCTCATCAGGTCAGAACTCTGCGGTTTACACCCACCTACAGGCCAGTGGCCACTCTTTCAAGGATGAAGACGTGCAGGTCCTTGATAGGGAGGAACGATGGTTTGAACGCAGAGTAAAAGAAGCCATTTTTGTAAAAAGGGAACGTCCATCCCTGAACCCGAGGAGAGGGCCCCAGAGTACACCTCTCACCATCTTACAACGCCGCCATTGCAGCCCTTCCCCAATCCTGTGTGAATGGCACACATGGCCATTGTTGTTAATGGCTATGTCAATCTGCATATTAAACTGATCACCGGTCCCATTGTTATGTAATGGAGCTGGTACCAGTCGTTATGCAAATGTGCTGTATATAAGATTGGAGAAGTTTTCCAACTAGCCGAGACTGAAGAAGTCACTTAGATGAGTGACGAAATGTTTCTCAGATTAAATATATGTCCAGATGAACAGATTCAACTTCTGGGACTCCATTTTAGCACAGCAGAGTGAGAGTGAAACGGAGCATCGTCTCGAAGCAGCTTTACAAGTTTATATTATCTTCTAATATCCAAGGCCAATCCCGAACTCAGCAAGCCTAGGACGATGGCAATCAATCTGGGTATGTTGGGTTTTTTTTGGATTCAACATGCAACATTTTCTCCATTGAAATTAAAATAAACGTTTTGAAGTCTACCCACCAGACAAGACAGTGCATCTGAATTTTTATTCTGGACAGGTTAGAACATATTACAATTCTATTCATTATCACTGATCAAAATGGAAAAAACTGGTAAGGATATGTACAGTACTGGTGATGCATGGGTTGTGGCTAAGCTTTTAATTTTATGAGTTAAAATACCCCCGGGAAGTGCAACAACCACACCGATTCGATAATGAATTACTACATAACTCTTCAAAATGGACCGCTCGCAATTTTGGTTTAAAAAAATTACCCCTGCATGCCAGGGGAAGCCTGTGTCCACAGGTACAACAATGTGTTGCTCTAGACTTTTAAAACAATGGCGGCTGAAGCCCTTAAGAACCAAAGCGTCCCGGGTGTCGATCGGAGGCTCCCAGACTGCGCTGGAAGGGAAGGCTGTGATGGTCATACCCTCTCCACGCTGAACACATCTGCAGCATTTGAGTCGCTCAAACAGTAGAGTACAGTATCAAAACCGAATAACAATGAGATAAAATGAGAAAGACTTTGAGCTCTTTCCTGATAACACGCTGTTAAGAAGCAGAGAGTTACCAGCTTCTTAGAACGGTAGACTGAAGCAATGAAGGTCCATCAACATGAGAGAAAGCAAGAACGACAAGAGGTAACAAGCAGTCACCCTCTCCCTGCTTCTGGGATATGTCGACATTTCCACCGCCTCACTGTAGAATGATGATGATTTGACAGCTCGAGATATTCAAGTATTCTCTGGTTTTAAGGAAGACACTTTTAAGGCTTCTGTGGCAAAATCATAGAATTCACAAAAACTCTTGTTGTAGTGAGTTGCTGAGGGGAAGGAGAAATGGTGGAAGCGGTTCTCCAAACAAACACTTCTCAGTCTTTGTGCCCATTGTTGAGGCCAGTCCAAGCCCCTCGACCTCTATCCAAGCTGGGGTGCTGTGTGCGCGCACATGCTCAGTAGGTGGAGGAAGTGGTGCTCATGGCGTCCTCGTTTATGCGTGTGCTTCCTGGGTGTATGCTGGCAAAGTATTTCACGTCCTTGTCCATGTCCATCTGCAGAGCCACCAGCGTCTGCTCCAGGGACTCCTGGTGCGAGTTGGCCGAGTGTAGAAAATATTCTAGAAAGGACAGCAGAGAAACATTCAAATCCTCCACAAAGTTACCCTTCATCAGAAAATGCTAGAAAAACGATAAGTCATTATTGAGCAAGTAAACCAGCCATATGACCTAGTAGACAGACTAGCAGAGTGGCTTATAGATGGTTATAGCAGTGTTTATAGCAATCACTGTGCCGTGAGAAATCATCAGGGGTGCCCTGGAACATTATCCAATTTCACCTGATTGGTACTCAAAGCCAGCAGCGTGTCGTCACAGGCAGAACATAGTACATTCTCTTCCACTAGAGGGCAGCAAGATAGCAGCTGTGTTCAACTAAAGAGGCCCAGGTTGAGAGCAAGTCAATTGAGACTTGATTTGCATTATTATATTAATAAATATACTTTTTGTGACATTTTTATTTGGTGGTGTGCCTTGTGATTTTTCTAATATGAAATATGTGCCGTGGCTCAAAAAGGTTGGGAAATACTGGGTTATAGAATGCATTTGCTATTTTGTACCAATACAAAAAAAATGCAGCATAGAATGAAAATCAAATGCCTCTAATCAATTCCCTGATATTCCACCAAAGTTGTGTAGATGTGGGCTGCTGTGTTACAGACACCACCTTGTATTACTACTAGATTTTCAGACTGCCTTGATTTGCTATATCAACCAAAACAGTCATTTGCTCTGGACAGAAATCTTATCAAGTGATTCATCAACTTCTTTTTATAATAAACTTTTCTCCGGGACCCATCCCCAGAGTACACAGGGCGCAGGTGTAAGTGTGCCCTGTATGGGATGTCCGTGCACCAAATCAAAGTATGGAAAATGAAAAGTGAGTCTTACATTGGCTACCATTTCATTGCAGACAGTTTGAACTCAAGATAATGTTTGGTCTGGTCAACGTCATTTCATTTGTTAATAAACCTCCATTCCTGCATTTCATCCCTACAACAAATTCCAAATAAAGTTGAGACGGTGGCAATTTAGGGCTAGTTATGAGGTAGAAACACTAAATGTGCTTTCAAACAGGTGACTATAATCATGATTAAGTATAAAAAGTACCCACAAAAGGCTGAGCCTTTGAGTAACAATGGTGGGCACAGGATCTACAAACTGTTAACAGATATGAGATAATTATTGAAATTTAAAATAAAAGAAAAGGAATTTACCCATTTCTCCCTGTACAGTGCTCAATATCTCTAAAAGTTTCAAGGAATCTGGAGGGATTTCAGTGCGTAGAGCAACAGAGCCAGCCTAGGCTAATTTACACTTTTGTTATGGCAGCATTAACACAGGACAGTACACTCAGATTTTAGAGCAGCATGCTGCCTTCAAGACAACAACTTTTACAGGGACATCACTGTATTTTCAACAAGACACTGCAAAACCACATGCTGTGCACATTACAAACGCATGGCTGTGGTAGAACAGGGTACGGGTACTAGACTGGCCTGCCTGCAGCCCTGACCTGTCCCCAATAGAGCATTTGTGGAGAATTTTGAAACCAAGAAAAAAAAAAAAATACAAACAAACAAACAAAAAAAAAAAACAGACAACACTGGTGACCCTGTACTGTTGCACACCTTAAGAAGTGTTTGTAGGAAAATGAGACAAAATCAGGCCTGAAACACTTAATCACTTGGTATCCTCTGTCCCAAAACATCTTTTAAGTGTTTGTAATGTTGTCACTGCTTCTCACAAAGCAGTAAATGTGCTTTACAAATTTTTTTGGAATGTGTTCCAGGCTTGAAATGCACTAATGGACGTTTATTAACAAATGACATGAAGTTGACCAAAAAAAAAAAAAAAAAACATGACATCTTTCACACTGTCTGCAATGAAATAGAAATCAAAGTAAATATAAGAAACACTGCTTTTTATTTGCATTTTCCATGCCGTCCCAACTTCTTCTGATCTGGTGTTGTACTACTAATGTTTGTGTCAGGCATGGACTTCACTGGAATTCACAAGGCACAAGTAACGTGTGGTGTGTTGTACACTGCAGAAGCAACACTTGGTACAGGACGGCATGGTGGTCATAAGTTCAGTCCCCAAAGTGTTTGATGGGACAGCAGTAAATCTCAGGGCCTCAAACACACAGCCTGACCTTCACTTTGCAAGCACTGCCCGGGGTTCGAACCCAGGTCTTCAGGAACTGCTGTTTCCAGCAGGTGGCTCTTACATCTGAGCCACAGGAGCTGATCATTTAACCCTTTCTGTCCTGAATTAATCTGAATAAAGCAAAAATGGGTTCTAATTCAGTGGAGAAAACTGAAGAAAAACTCAACTAAAAATTATTTAAATTAGGCTTTTATCATGTATTTGATGGCAAAAATATCAAAATTATGTAAAATAGGTTTTAGGGACAACAGATTTTGTAGCCTTACTCCATATGGCATCAACAGGACAAAGGGTTAATTAGCCTGGCTCTAAAATATCTAACTACATGCATATGGCTACTGCGCATTTTACACAGGTATATTTTTCCATTGACCATGATTGTGCCACATGAGATGCCAGTAGGCAAAACGCAAGGTTAGTTGGGGGGAAAAAAAACAAAACAAAAAAAGTTGTGAGAATCCTTACACTAACAACACCAGATCATAAAACAGTTAAATGTAGTGACTGTCTGAAACCCTGTTGGTGTGAAATAACACCATGCCTTCATGGCCATATAGACATATGCTGATATAAACAGCCAGTAGTATATTTATCTGCTGATATTAAACATTTGACTACAGTTAGTCCAGGTTTCCATCTCTTTTGGAAGTGTGTGGTCAACAGAGACAGGCTCTACTGTGAGAGGAGTGAATACCCTGGCACTGACCTCGCTCCATCAGGCTCTGCCGCAGAGTTTTGGCCAGCAGAACGCGTACATTGGGCACAGGGTCAGATGCCAGCTGCAGCAGAGGAGCCAGCAGGTGCTCGGAGAACTGATCCAAAGCCACACAGTCCTCCTCTATAGCCAGCTGAAAAGAGAAGAAAAGAGCAGGAGTAGGAAAATTAATAGGGACAGAAACATCGTGGAAGAATGAAGCAGATATTGGAGACACTCAGGTTAACAGATGCTTGGAGGAACGTCAAACCAATGGCCTTGCAAACACTAGCCAGCTGATCCCTGGGCAGGTGGCTGATAGGAGACACCACTACCCCTACAGAGCAATACTGACCATATGGTCCAACAGGTCCAAACCTGTTCTAAGTGTTTGTTCACAAAATCGCATGCATTTAGCAAAGTGTGTATTAGTACAAGTTCACACGACACTACAAGCTCAAATCTCACATTGTTTTATGATGATCTCTATATTGAGGCTGACATCTAACACTAATCGGAAAAGTTTCTGAAATAACCCTTATTCACAGGAACAAAGCTCCACCTACTAACAGCCTGAAACTGCAAAAGTCTTACTCTTTAGACTGAAAACACACCATATACAACGATCAGCCAAAAGCATGAAAACCATCTCGTCCATAATGTTTAGAAAGCTCTAATGCTTCAAAATGCAGTCCACATGATGCCGGACCCAGGATTTCCCAGAGCAACACAATCCCTCCACCAGCTTGTCTTCCTACCACTGTGTGTCCTGGTGATGTCCCTTCACCAGCTAAACAGTACACACATACACGACTGGCAGCATGTTGGAACAAAGGACATGACACATTGGACCATTTCTCAAATGGTCCAGCCCTGACACATGCATACCCATTATAGGTACTGCCGATGGTGGACGCAATCTTTCCATTCCCATGGATGTTTTGGACTCATAACATTCCAAGCTTTTTCACTTTATAGCAAATGAACAACAGATATAAAAGTCAAACATCTGGTTTAATAGTGAACATTGTGACTCTAAAGTATACCTCAAAGTCATCAAATAAAATAACTTTAATTAATGGCATGTTTTGCTCCAGAGCAAATAGAGGAAAAAATCTGGAATCATTAAAAAAAAATGTAATAAATAACAATCATCACTTTGATGTACTTCCTTTGGCTTGTGATGGCTTGAACTCTTTGAGGCATGAACAACAACATTCTACATCTTGCAGGACAAAGCCTTGTCATAGACAGTTTTTTTTTACATTTATACCATCAATTTTCAATCAGACTGAGATCCAAACTCTCTGCCATAGCCATGTCAGTGCTGGCTTTTCATGTATATAAATCCCATTTCATTCATCAGATTTATTATTCTTCACAAATTCGTCACCAACTGTCATGCAGTTAGTATTTAAGGTATATTGCTTTGAGATTTCTATCCTGATCCTCTGACATCTTCCTTGGTCTACCCATATGGTTTCCCTTTATAACCTTCAAATTTCAGATGTAGCGGACTAGAAACCAACATCTTTTGCCACACTGTGTGTTGTAATTCCTTATTGGAGTCATTTAATTTTGTTGGGGCCATGCTTTCTATAACTTAGCCAAGTCCAGCAGCTTAAGGTCTTTAAGCACCATCTTTTAAATTAGAATTTTAATGCCAGTATTTGTTTTAGAAATGCAAATTACAAGAGTATTCCACAATCTTTAATTACCGTATTTTTCGGGCTATAAAGCGCACCGGATTATAAGACCCAATATCAACGATCGGCTGCTAACGGGTATATTTTCATACATAAAGCGCACCGGGTTATAAGGCGCATGAAATGAAACAAAACTCTTAAGTTCCCTCGGAAGCTCGGTTTGGTTTTCTTTACCTGGCTCAGGGCGTCTTCTTGCTTCCTCCACTTCCGTACCATTGATTCGTTAATGTTGAATTCTCTCACAGCTGCTCTATGTCCATGTTGTACTGCGTGACTGATAGTGTTGTGTTTGAAATCCGCTTCGAAAATAAATGAATGAATGCACGTACCCTAATGCTGAAGCACATACCGTATTACTCTGCTATGCTGTGCACTACGGTGGCCGTAAGCTTCGTAACTTACCAAGGCCGTGCTAAAACATTTTGACAGATTTATGAGCGCCGTGTACCATCTACAATCGGCTCTGGGTCAGAAATTAATTCATACATTAGACGCACCGCATTTTAAGCCGGACTGTCGATTTTTGAGAAAATTAAAGGATTTTAAGTGCGCCTTAGGTCCGAAAAATACGGTACATTACTATAATATGCCACTAATTATTATAATGTAATTAAAATGTGTTTGAGATATGCTTCATTAAGCCAGAATGTTCAACTATTAGTGGTGTCATATCTGTGAATTGTTTCTTTGCCACAAAGTAAAAGTAGCTGGTGACTCAATAATTATTGCCAAGGGATGTAAGCAGCCCCATGCTCAGCAACGAGGCGCTGCACTGTGATGTATTCCTCATGAATCGTGGCTCTCTTGCATAGATGGCCATTGGACACCAACACTGTCGCCAGTCTGTGGTCTGTCCGTCCTCGGCCACTTTCCATAGGCACTCACCACTGCTGATCAGGAACAGATCACAAACCTTGCTGTCCAGGAGATGTTATGACAGTTTTCTTGCCATGTCAATTTGCCCCTTGGTATAGTTTCTCAGGTCTCCTGAACATTCCTCCCACAACCAACACATCAACTACATGAACTCCATGTTCACTTATCAATGAATATATAGCAAAACATTGTGCCCTTGTAACAACATAATCAACATTATTCGATCTGTGCATGGATTTAATGTTTTTGTTGACCAATGTATACGTCAGATTTCACTACCACATATGAAAATGGTCCAAATAGGAATTGAAAGTAGATTTAATTTGATTTTTACCAATTTGTCCAGACATAATTAGTGTCAGGGTCTCTATAACTACACTCAAATTGTCTAGTTGGAAGAGGGAAGGATTCTGAGATCTGGGCTTAGCAAAATTTAAGGTCAACAAGCTTCTCTCGTTCAGACATAGCTCAGCTTCTCTGCCCATTTGTATGCACAAGTAGTTTGCACTAACACTTTACGCAGTCCACGTAACCATAGTCTGTGATGTAAATATCTGATTAATCTTAGTGTTAAACGCTACATTCACTGGATGCATATCACAGGGCATAAATGTGAATATGGACTGTGGTAGCCTAGCACCAAGGTAAGGTACTGGACTATGGACAAGAAGGTCCAGGGTTCAAATCCCTCCTCTGCCAAGCTGCCACGGTTGGGTCCTTAACCCACAATTGCTTGGATTGTAAGACTGTATCAACTGTAAGTCGCTCTGGATAAGGGCATCTGCTAAATGCTGTAAATGTCTGTAAATTCTGGACTGTGGTAGCCTAGCGGTTAAGGTACTGGACTATGGTCCACGGTTCAAATCCCACAGCCACTGTTGGGTCCTTGAGCAAGGCCCTTAACCCACAATTGCTTGGATTGTAAGACTGTATCAATTGTAAGTCGCTCTGGATAAGGGTATCTGCTAAATGTTATAAATGTAAACAGTAGTCATTAAGAGAGGACACCATGATTGTACGTACCTGACAAACAAATGCAAAAGCCTGGCGCCCAGACCATTTTGAAGAGTGGCAAAATTTATCCACCAACTCGCCAAGGAAATCCACCAACAGAGCTGGGCATGTGGAAAGCTTCCTGATAATTTCACTGACCTGAACAGAGAAAGATGCACCAACAGAATTAAACTTCTCTTTAAAATTCATAAGTACAGTACTGTGCACAGATCTTAGACCAACATACAATATGTTGTTTTAGCAATGTTAATATCAACCATATTAACTTAGTGTCAGCGATTTCAAACTTGGATTTCCATAATACTCTCTACCAATGACCTCCATTACAATGGTTTTTGTTCCTTAGCATAGCATAGTTTTTTCACCCTGTTCCTCTTCCAAAAAAGTGGTTTCTTGGCTGCTACCCTTCCAAAAAGACCGTGTGTGTGTGTGTGTGTGTGTATATATATATATATATATAGATTATATATATATATATATATATATATATATATATATATATATATATATATATATATATATATATATATATATATATATAAATATATATATATAAGATTATAATAAGAAGAGCATTTAATCAATAACACAGAGTAGAAGAGGAAGTTTGTAAATCCCACACATAGAACAAGATCAGAAAGGATTGTGTGTGTAAGATTGTGAATGCAGGTTCCATACCAGTCTGTAGGAAGTCCATCTCACTGAAGAGACTCTATCTGTGCACAGGCAGAATGCCAAAGGCCTAAGGTAATCATACACATCCTGTCCACTATACAGCTCCAGCAGTAGAACCAGCTGCCTATTGAACACACAAACACAGTCACCTATACTAAATTGACCCACATATAAACAAAGGATGGGTAACATGCACTAATAAACACATACTCTGCTAGTTCTGATCTGAATCTCCAGTTGCGGCTGTTGTCTGTTACCAGGAACTCCTGCAACTGGTACAGGTACTTCCGTCTCGTATCCTGATGCAGCAGCTAAAAGAGGAAGACAATAAAAATGTTCCAAGTCAACTCATTGTTCCGAGTCTCTTCTCTTCCACCATCCATACAGAAGTGAAACTGAATGAAGTTCATTAGGGTACAGACAGAACATTACATAGCTCTGCAAACCAAACTGAAAAAGCACAAACTCTGAAAGAAAAATCCTCACTGACCTTAAGGAAGTCATAAAGGTGCCTGAGGACTCCTATGCGCACCTCGTCCAGGTCCTTCAGAAAGCCATTGAAGATGGGCACCAGGTCTTCAGCAGTCAGCTGGTCACCCAAAATGAGTGCCAATTCATGGATGGAGAAGGCCAGCGTCCGCCGTACCTTCCACTGGGAAAGAAAAGCAGCGGGAAAGAGTGAAATGGGTCCAAATTAAGTAATGACATAAGGCGTTAGCCGGGAAGTGGGACGAAGATGGAGTTTAATGCATGGCCATTTCAGATGTATATGGCGAACTACTGTGCAAAGTTAGTGAGAAAATAAATGTTTCACTGCCTACATCCACATTACAATCCTATAAACAAAGCCAGTTCAAAAATGACCAAAAAAAATGTATTTATTTATTAACATGATGTCAGCATTGATGGCTATGTCCATGACAGGAGCAAGTTACAACAGCACTCAAACACAGACTGGGGCATTTTAGAGAAACCAGTTAACCTAACACATGCAAACATGCAAACTCCACACAGATGGGGTCGTGGTTGGGATAGAAAAAAAAATATGATTGCTTCATACACAAACTGGATATTTTCTCCATTTTGGACCGTTCTCTGTAAACCCTAGAGATGGCGGTGTGTGAAAATCCCAGTAGATCAGCAGTTTTTGAAATACTCAATCTAGCACCATGCCCCGTTCAAAGTCACCCATTAAAAAAATAAATAAATAAAATAAAATATTTCTTCTCCATCCTGATGCGCGGCGGTTTGAACTTCATTAGGCTGTCTTAACCATGTTTACAGGCCTTGAGTTGTGACCATGTGACTGACCAATGTGACCATGTGACTGACTGATGTGTGTGTTAAGCTGTTGAACATTTGTACCTACTAAAGTGGCCAGGTTGCTCATCAGATTTTTAATGTGCTCTAGCCTTGACAAGACTTGCTACTGTCTCAATATTTGTAAATAGCATAAAATGCTTTTACAAATTGATCTTCGCCAAACGGTTTTCAAATATATTAATCATAACATGTTATTACAAACCATCTCAACCTATTCATTTTTACCACCTACTTTTAGGGCTGGAAATGCATCAGTAGCATTGCACATCACATTTCAGAACTACCAAGTATTGAAAGTATGAAATACTCGATGTATAAAATATGTCAGACTATGTATGATTTTGGGTTCTCACATCATGAAAATGAGAAATCATTGCCACAAGAAGAACACATTTGAGCCACTTTGACCAAAACCAGAGGCAACACACTGTGTTGTGCAAAGTCATAAGTCAGAAGTTACCTGCATGTCAGAAGCCAGGGTTTCAAAGGTGTCTCGGAGGCAGTGCCAGTTCTGTCGCCCAAGCGTAAGCGCCACACCCGGCAGACTGTAAGCACAGTGCTTAGCAATTTCCATATCCACTGTCTGGGCCCGGGATGGGTCAGTCATAGACAGGTACTGATCCAACAGTGCCTGAGGTATTACATCCTACAGCATCGCACAAACACAAAATGTTTTTTATTTATTTTGAACTGGCCTGTCAGCCACAAGTTGCTCTCATCTTACTCTTCACAATATGCAGCAACACAGCTTCAAAAGCGCTCTCAGCACTGTTATGCAGCATGCTTAACCAAACAAGATAAATTATGAACATGTACACGTTGTGTACTAACGCAACAGTGCTGCCATGGTTAAACTTGTAAAACAAAATGTGGTAAGCTAAAATGTGTGAGGTTTGGTTAAAATCACCACTACTGATATAAGTTCTACCTGTTGTCTGTATTTTTTCTCCTCATCTGGACAACTGCTGTCACTCAACTCCGAATCATCACCATGAGTCATTACTAGAGTGGAGTCTCGACTCTGAAAAGACAGCAACAGTATCCAGCAGGGCTGTATGTATTGGTGGACAGTAAAGCAGAACATTTACTCAATTACTGTACTTAATTCCATTTAAAAATAGTTCTGCTTTATTGGAGTAGATAGGAAACATACTCCACTGCATTTCAAAGTACAATAAATAAAAAAATAATATTATAAATCCCCACTACATTTCTGTAGCCTGAGTAATTACACGTCAAATTGAGTAAAGTAAAAGTCTAAATATCACATAGAAAATGGGATATGTCCCTTAAGTAAAACACTCATGTCCAGTAGAAGGCAATAGTATCCTAGAGTCAATGCAAATGTACATAAGGTCAAGTGACTTTAAGCAGTAGGACGAGATGTGAAGCCAGTCAAACTTGGATACGTTTCATAGCACTCATTGTGGGAATTTGAATGTGTTGGAGAGATGTCTAAAGTAAACAAACTGTTGTAGGTACTTTCCCCTTAGGAGGCCAGTGTGATAGGGGTGTAACTGTAGGCGTCTTCTTCCCAAACATTCAATATATGTACGTTATTGTTCGGTGCACCCAACAGTATGGAGGATATGTGGTAGCCTATGTGGAAAGACTCGTGAATGTAATGCAGAACCAGATTTCACAAGGAAACCTTAAGCTGTAGGCCTTTAGCAACATCCCAGGTTAAGCTAGGCTCAAACTGACTGAGTCAGTCAGACTACAGCAAGTCCAAATACTTTTTACATTACTGTTTAATAAAATTCAGGCTTTACTACATGACATTAAGTGGAACAAACTGTAGCTTGCACTACTGTCTGTTCAAAATAAATAAAAAGAAGAAGAAACCTCGCCTTATTCATTTGGGGGTTTTGTTGCCTTTTTTTTTGGTGTGATGATCTTGTACCGAACCGTGATGTCCAAACTGTGGTTTGAGCAGAGCTATGACTTGTGTACATTACATCCCTACAGTGTATGAAGGGTTGAATATCCACAGCATAATATATTCACAGAAAAAAGGCAAAAGCAAGAGATGCACAAAAGTATGACACTACTGAATAAATATTTTAATGTATACTTGACCAACATTTGTTAGATATTGGATGCAATTTGTTGTTGCAGTAGTGGTGTAAGGGTAGGTCATTGGTGGGAGTCCCATGAAAGTTGAAGGGAATACAATATTTGTTAAAAGTATTTGTACCTGCCTAAAATAAAGATCATACTTTGTAAATGTAAGTTGTTGACCCCTGGGTTATCATTTAATGAATAGGCATGTGTGTTGGGAAAATTTATAGGGGTCCCTAATCCCTTTCTAGAGAGTGGAGTCGTCTGGTTTCCTTAATTTTTTATACACTAAGGTACCTATCAGTGTGGCCTCTATAACTGTAGAGGTTCATCCCAACTATGGCCACACCCAAAGGATTTTTTTTTTTTTTAAGTCTTGTGAAACAAAATGATTTCGACATTTTCAAAAACCTGCTTTGTCTGCCTAGGGTGCACATAATTTAATCCTTCAAAGAATGATCTGCTGCTACTTAAAGAAGTCAAGAAATTACGATAAATGTTTACAATAAATCGTAAAAGGAAAGTTTGTCTGCTCTCATGCCATCACGGCTTCTTATTTCACAGAAACAACTGTTTGCTATTCAAAACAGGCACTTAAAACAATGAAACAGCAATAAAAGGAAACTTATAACCATTTTACATGCCAGTGCTTTTAATACTCAAGTAGAAACTAAAGCAAGTAATTTTACTAAAGTGGAAACACAGGACTTTTACTGGAGTAATTTGTACTAGCAGTAGATGCACATAGATACTTACTCAAGAATAGGAAGTTATATACTTTATCCACCAACAGGTGTACATAAACTGCATACCTCTACATCAGAAGAGTCAATGAGAGGAACGTGGCGAGTGCTGAAGGGGTTATCGTGGGCTGCCGTGGGCTGCTGTTCTAGGAATGCCTCCTCAATGTGAGTGTCCAACGAAGTGGCTTTCAGTGCAGCAGTCAACACATCTACTTGGGCTGTTGCATACACAAAATAGAAGATCAAGATAAGGAGCTTAACTTTCAAGTGTAATTGCAAATATGTATGAAAATGTAAAACCTAAATAAGTGAATCCTGAAAAGATTGTTTGAACTGTCATGCTATGAAATGCTGTTATAAGTGCATTAAGGACATTTTGAGAAGTGTGCAGGTGTGTGTGGTACATTTCAATATACTCTAAACTTAAGAAGATCAAAGATAGAGGATGTATACACTGTATATTGGAAATTGTAGTGAATGGATAACAGTTGGTTGGATACTTATAGCTTGACATTACAAATTCAGGTCTCAACATGATCATGCTATGTGAGCAGAGAAACCCGTGATTAACACACAAGACTGCTGGTTCTATCCTAGTCTCTCTCTCACTCTCTCTCACCCCCCCACCCATCCCTTCCCAATAACATACTGATTATTGCAGCAAATAATGCTACATTAACACCTTAACCTCAGTAACCTAATGGAGAAGCTTTGGCTCTTTTGGTTTTACAAAATAAATGTCCCCATAAGGTAAAAAGGTCAGATTTTTCTATCCTTGTGGGGACATTAAACTAAAATGTTACCCCCCACCACCACACACACTACATAATTGGTGTGCAAACTGAGCTTCAATCTAAAAATAAATAAATAGAACGCTAATTCACAGATCAGAAGTGCGTTGTGATAACGTAGTTTAAGTAAATTACACATTTCCAAAATTACTTAATTTAAAATTATGTTATTGGATAAACAAGGGATTACACCTTGTATCATGGACACATTACAAAAACATGCAGAGCATAAACTAAAAAGGCACAGCTGTTGTGCTATCAAATTGTGATCAAGTCACTCGAAGCAAACTTTAGTTAAATAAACTCAGATCACGTGGACATAACTCTGCAGCAAATAAACTACAAATCCTTTCAGATACATAGTAAGAAGCAAACGCCTCTGGTGCTCCATGTACTAATTTGATATATTCCACTTTACACCAAGTGTCCCTTAAGCAACAGCATACAACATAAACTCTTACTTTTTTCAAAAAACTATTTCAAATGACAGTTCTAAGTCCCTGAACATAACATGTATTTTATGTCTCCATGTTTGCAACAGGTCAACACAGTTCAAATTTACCACCACGGTTTCTGACTACAAATGTGTTATAGCTTGCACTTGTGCTCATCTCAAAACTTCTTTTTTTTTTTTTTATCTGGGAAAGTCTCGAGTACTTTACCAAGTAGTCAAGAGTGGAGCTGTAGCATGTCTTGTTCTACATTACAGGATTGCAACATACAGTAATTACTGCATATTCTTACTTTGTTCCAATAGAGATACTGTGTTATTCATAGAATCTGATAATTCCAGATAATCTGATAATTTTTTATTCTAAGATGCGAATATTACCACAGTGCTTGTCTTCCGCAGTTTTTCTGCGACAACACAAACAAACACTACCCTCACTTTCCTTTAGGGGTATGGTACACCATGATAGATGTAGTGTCAATTTAGCGCCTGTGTGATCCAAAAGAATTGGGGGATTACCCCTTCAGAAACATCATTACTGGTTAAATCATTGAGAAAATGATTATTTACTCTGGCGTAACCTGCTTTCGGCATCATATTCTGACTATGGATCAGCTCTTGAGGTTGTCCCCTTGCATACTTTTCCATACAACACAGATTTTTAAAGCTTTCTTTCACCACAAACAGCATATAGTCTATCAACTCCATTTTCCTTTGCGTGGTAAACTTTTGATGATGCTCTGACTGGCTTTCATGGGGAATGACAAGTTCAGTGTTTCCATTACATATATTTTTGTTGCCAATGCTTCAGATCTTTATGAAATGTCATGAAATCACAAAACTCTGCACAGGACTTTTAATATGAAACTTCGAGTGGTGAGTGAAACGAACGTGGAGCGTGATTACACATACATTAAGGTAGAAGGAGAAGACGAAGAGGAGAGAAAGGTAGATTAACTCTATAGATTTTACAGTTGAAGAGAACATTCACAATATAAATGCAAAGCCCGTTGGAGACCGACGCCGGGCACACGCACACAGGCACTTCATGACTGAGCATTGTTTACTTCATCACTGCGCCACATTTTGGCAGTACAACATTAAAATAAAGCCATAACTGAGACTACAGAAAGCCACGGTAGATCACGTGACTTAAAACTTGCACAGAGAAAGGCAGAAAGTCTTTTCTGCAAACAAACAAATGCTTAAGGCCAAGTTAACTCAGGTAATGTTACTACCAAGCAGGATAAGTAATGCTGAAACCATATCACCTCTGGCACAGTTTCCCTATGAGAGACCCGAAGAGCTTCATAAAATAAATTACGTAAAATTCAAGTGCTCAAAGCCAGGCTTCAATCTTCGTGGGTAAAGATTCCATGTGTACAAATTAATGTAAATAACATGGTTTTGGGGGGTTGGGCTACCGCCGTTGCTGAGAAACATCCTAGAGGGAACACTGAAGTTTCTTTGATTTTATTGCCTTCACAAAACAGGAATCCGTTTAGGCTGAAATTATGCTTGGAGCATCAAAGGGTTTTGGCACCGATAGCTAAGCAGCTTCTGCTTCCATGCCTGCACTAAAAGCTCCCCCCTCCCCCCATTTAAAAGGGTTTTTGTTAACCATGTAATCACAAGACAAAATTCATTGATACTCAGACAATCATACATTTTGTTTTGATTCATGTTCTCCTTTTCCTCAGCAGGTAATAAACCCAGTAAAGCTTCATGAGCTTCTTTAGCTTCATTCCACAAAAGCTGTAAACTTTCCAAGATACCTTCTACCATTAACTTTGCAATGTAATTCCTTTGAAACTGTGCCTTAATCTGATTCGCTCTTGTAAATGTTGCCACAATGCAATGACCCCATCTAACCTTAAGAGTAGCTTTAGCTGATATTAGCGTTTTGACTTGAATATGTAGCGATTTTGACATTTGCTCATGATGAGGAAGGGATAGATTTTGGTTGTGTTGAGTGCTATTGACTATTTATGAACTAAATAGTCTCTCTCTATATAGCGCAATACTAATGAGGGAGTAGGGATCTATTTCTGACACAGGTGTGTCTTCTGCATTTCAACTCTTCACACCTGTTTGCAATACAGGCAGGGCAATCCATTTATACACTTACTCATAGATAATTCATATGCATGACCACAATCCAAGTACTTATATTCTCCCTTTAAAATATGCAATGTGTCTCATAAGCCATACTGTCAAATCACTGTTGACCTACAGCACCTCAGCACTGCCTTCATGGCTTTATTGGCCAAAACAAAACTACAACGGCAGAAAACAGTTCCAACACTTTTATATAAGCACCACATGGAAAGAAGAAAAATCTCCAATACTGGATAACAAAATTCAGCTTACAAATCCCCCTAGATTAAATTAATAAATCAAATGGACAGTTACAGAACTAAGAGCAACTCGAGACTAGAGTCATTAGCAGCAAGCAACCTGAAGACAAATGAGATTCTAACTAGGGATGGGTGACCTGACCAAAAAAATAACACTTAGGATGAATCACTCTCCACATTATTTATCACGACAACAGCAACAGAAAAACAATATATATATATATATAAAAAAAGATAACATAACTTAGGATAGTGGTGCCTTTTTAAATTTTAAAGTGCACTTCCCAACAAAAATGTAACAAAAAACTCAATATGAAGAAATAAAAATAAATAAATAAATAAAAAAATAGTAAACATGGCACATTTAAAATGGCTAAATTTTCTCCAGCATTTTCCATATAAATGAGGGACCTCAACTGGTGCTTGGGGCGATGAAATGTGTTACTTTGATCAAGGGCTGATTAGCTTCCTGAACCATTAATGAATGACAATCCTTACGTCCTTCCAACCACTAGATTTCATGTCACACAGAGTCACTTTAGCAAAGCTGTCAGCATAACCTTAAATTTACTTCTACCACTTGATGCTGTTTCAACACCTGATATGGCACACCTTTTGGATTTCATAACACTATGTAGCATACTTTACTTTTAGATGACTAAAAACAAGCAAGCAAGCAAACAAAACGTTGCTAGTGTTGCCTCCTCCAGCTACCACAGTTAGTGGCAATCTCTACACAATGTTTTTCTGTTCAGTGCCAGATTTCGTAAAACAAAAGCTTGCTCCCTTTTAATTACAAGTTTCTCATATACAGTTGTTTGTGAAGAATCCTCAGCAAGGATCACATAAGTGGAATGTATTAGGTCATACTTTTGAGCAGATCCTATTTCGCTCACTTGCACAATTTCCCATGTTCATTTCCTTTCACCAGAAACACAAGCTAAAACCTGAAGGCCATTCTAATGCCTTTTGAGGAACTTTCTGAAATCTGCCCAATGATAATAGCTCCATTTGACCACAGAAATTCTGACGAACATTTACTGTATTTTTAAAGTTGAAATTAAGTGACTAAACACCACCACAATTCCTGCTAAACATTTTAGCTGATTTGATTTTTGAATAGGGATTCTAGGAAACCCTAGGTCACACAGTGAAAATTCAGTCCTACATATCACACGGACATCTTGCAAGGTCACACTATTTACATGAGCTATAACCTACTCTATAGACAGCCCAGTAAGAAAATTAAGTGGAACTTAATAAACAGTGCATTACTAGGAAAATGGGGCGGCACGGTGGCTCAGTGGATAGTACTGCTGCCTCACAGCAAGAAGGTCCTGGGATCAATCCCAGGATGGAGCAGCCTGGGTCCTTTCTCTGTGTGGAGTTTGCATGCGTCACCCTGTGTCAACATGTGTTTACTCTGGGTACTCCAGTTGCCTCCCACAGTTCAAAAACATGCGTGTTAGGTTAACTGATTACACTACATTGGCATTGACTTTAGTGCATATATACACACTGTCTAGCCAAAAAAAAAGATCACCACCTGGATTAAACTAAGCAAATAGGTAAGAGCCTCCCATCAGATAATTACTGCATTGGTGATGTTTCAGTTGGCAGCAAGTTATTTGACCCTAACTGATGCAGTGAGTAGCTTCTCATTTGTTCAACCATGTCGAAAGACACATCCTGTGGTCGTAGAAAAGATGCTAATCTGTTTCAGAATGGTCAAATTACTGGCATACATCAAGCAGAAAAAACATCTAAGGAGATTGCTGAAACTGATTGCAGAACTGTCCAAAGCATCATTAAAAAGTGGAAGGACAGTGGGGAAACATCTTTGAGAAAGGCGAAAAAAAATCTTCAACGATCGTGATCAGCGATCACTTAAACGTTTAGTTAAAATCAAATCGTAGAAAAACAACAGTAGAACTTAGGGATATGTTTAATAGTGAAAGTAAGAACATTTCCACACGCACAATGCAAAAGGAACTGGGACTGAACAGCTGTTTAACCTTAAGAAAACCACTCGTCAGTGAGGCTAACCAGCAAACGCGTTCAATTTGCTAGGAAGCATGAAGCTTGGACTATGGAGCAACAGAAGATGGTCATGTGGTCCTGATGAGTCCAGATTTACCCTGTTCCAGAGTGATAGACGAATCAGGGTAAGAGGAGAGGCGGCTGAAGTGATGCACCCATCATGCTTAGTGCCTACCATACAACTGTGGTAGCCTAGTGGTTAAGGTACTGGACTCTGGATCAAAAGGTCCAGGGTTCAAATCCCACCTCTGCCAAGTTGCCACTGTTGGGTCCTTGAGCGAGACCCTTAACCCACAATTGCTTGGATTGTAAGACCAATTGTAAGTCGCTCTGGATAAGGGCGTCTGCTAATGTAAAGTCTGTGGGGGAAATGCTATGATCTTGGTTGCGGCAGTTGGTCAGGTCCAGGTTAAGGAACTTTATGTGCCCAAAAATGAGATCATTTGACTACCTGAATATACTGAACAAACAAATTATTCCGTCAATGGATTTTTTCTTCCCTGATGGCATGGACATATTCCAAGATGACAATCCCAGAATTCATCGAGCTCAAATTGTGAAAGAGTGGTTCAGGGAGCATGAGACATCATTTTTGTCACAGAGTCCAGACCTGAAGACCATTGAGAATCTTTGGGATGCGCTAGAGAAGAGTTTGTGCAGTGCTCCAAATCTCCCATCATCAATACAAAATCTTGGGGGAAAAATGAATGCAACTCTGGACAGAAATAAACGTTGTGACACTGCAGAAGCTTGTGGAAACGATGCCACAGTGAAGCTAAAGGTGGTCCAACAAAATATTAGTGCGTGACCCTTTCTTTGACCAGGCAGTGTATGACTAGTCTTGAGGTAACCTTGTGAATAGATGCAACCTTGTGTGTGTCGCTGAAATGGCCACGGATGCTGATAGCAACGTTAAATACACAAAAACTAGGAAAGTGTAGGAAGTGTGTAACAATCACTCACGTACAATAAAAAAAACCCTCCATGTCCGCTAATAAAGGGTTTCTGCAGTAGGTCTTAGTAAACAGGAATCACTCCGTCTACTTTCCTACCTGCACTGGAGGCCACAACTCTGAGGTCACAAGTGAAAATGATTCTATTTTGCATTTTACTAAAATTTAACAGTGTTTTTCATTCTAAATCATACAATCAGCATAAGTTTTTTGTAGTTGGTATGCTGTCCTTTTCCTGTAATGCATGGCATGGACTGCTCTAGCATGCAAAATCTGATGATCCATGTTAGGTCAGCATGATTTCACAGTTTTTCAAAGAGCATCTTGTGATGTTACTGAATGCCTTTCTCCATCTTCAAATGACCCCATACACGCTCAATGGGGTTTAGGTCAGGGGAACATATCAAATACTAATAAGTTATGAAATTTGTGTATTTTTCTAAGACTCAACCTTTCACTCAAGCCAGGTTTATTACAATACTTATCAACAACATTGCACTCAATTACAGAAAAATGCAAAATAGAAGAATTGTTCACCAGCGGTTGCAAATTTTGGCCCCTATTTTATACATGTGCACAAATCACAAAACAAAAATGCAGCAATAAGAAATAATCACTTGGGGCTTTATCAAGACTCAATAGTTGATCAAATTTCATACTTGACTATGAAAACACAGACTTTTGCCCATTCCCAGTAATAACTATCAGGTCATGCACTGTGACTGCCTAAGGTACCATTACTATCCTAACCATGGTCATTTATCACCTTGTGTGTCTTTTTTACAGGACACAAATAGCCCAAAATGTGATGGAGGCAAGTTTGAGTGAATCATCAGCAGACTCCAAGACATAAGGAGAAAGCAAATGAAGACGTTTAGTGTTTGGAAAATAAATGTATGTGAAGTAATGTTGGTAAGGACATGTTGCAAAGGACCAAGTTTGACCCAAATATCATACATCTCCATGAAAGGTATTCTGATAACATCCCAAACAGAGTGAAAATGATAAAAGGTCTTTAGGTTTGAGGGCATATTCTGTAAAGAGTTTAAACTCATTCAGTGTGTTGATATTTTTGGCATTTGACATATTCATTGATGTAAAATGCACAAGGGGTGTAACAGTACCACACAGTACCATTTATACCATACCATTAGGTACAGTTTGGTGCGTTTTGTGATTCGAGTGAATAGTCTAGCTATAACTATGCACATTGAGAGCACGCTTTTAATGCTCTAATGCTCAGGAGAAACATTAGCAAGTACAGTGCTGGATCGAATGCTCAAGCCTGTTTGATTGCTGTGCTGCAACACATTGTTCACTCTGTGTTTGTTTGTAGCTGCTAGCTGATCACAAATTATATAATCTCAGCTTTACTGTGCAGTGTCTTTGCAATCTTTTTTTCTATTATTACTGATATATCCCATTTACACGTTATTGGACTACGCTGGTAGCTCTAGACTAATCCAGAAGGTCATCTTGGCTTTACCTTTTGTAAATAAATAAGTCATATTTATATACCACCTTTCACAAACCCAAGGTCGCTTTACACATCACATGAAAGACAGGAGGGGAGGGGGAAAAAAAAGGAAGGGAAGAGATGAGAAATGTCTGTTAAAGAGACAAGTCTTTAAATCAGATTTAAAAGTAGAAAAAGAGCAGTCAGGCAGAGACTGAGGAGGAGAGTTCCAGAGTTTGGGGGCAACGACACTGAAGGACCTGCTTCCCCAGGTGGAAAGTATGGTGCATGGGACAAATATTTTGGTAGATGATCTGAGAGAGCAAGGGGGAGAGGCATCAGGAGTTTGACTCGGCACAACACGCCAACTGCACCCAAGCATGTCAGCTGTCTCTGGAAAATTCTTCTAAGTGCAGCTAAAGCAGCTGAAAATCGCTGCACGAAATAATCAATAAATCTGTAAGGCGCCTGAGAGGGTTGTGTGTCCACAAAATCCACAAAGTACAACCTCAGGGTCCATTATGCTGTTGTAATGATGCAAGTGTGCTCGGGCCCAGAACATTTATGCACAATGTGAGCGCAGGCCGGGGGGGGGGGGGGGGGGGCATACAACTAGGCATAGTGCGAGTACGCCTTAAATCTTGGTCCTCTCAAAGTTTTTCCTTCATCAAGTTTAGGGAGTTTTTCCCTTGCCACTGTTCTCAAAGGCCTTGTTCTATTGGGGTTGTGGGCCTATATATTTGTAATGCTTCTCTGAGAAAATGCTCTGTTGTACAAGCACTATATAAATACAGCTGTTCTTGACTTGACACTTGACAAGATACACTGCGCCCTTCTGCACTTGTGTGCGGAACTAAATTATAACTTCATTTCCTCTCTCATTCTGTAATTGCATCATAACTTAGCAAGTGAATTAACATGCCCAGTGACACAGCCTCATAACTATGGCAACCACAAAGCCAGACACTGAAAACCCTCCCGTAGCCTTCAGGCCTCCTCTTTGGGAGGATTTTGGTTTTCCAGTGAACCACAGTAGAAATATGAAGGCAAGTGAATAAGACGCAGGCAACATGGCGGCATTGCTCGACTGAAATTGGGAAATAGAATAGAACAGAATGGATGTTGAATCAATTTTCTACATTGTGAACTTTTAATGGAACTCTTTAATACAAATGTCATTATTATTTATTGGATACCCTTCAGAAGCACAAAGTTTTGTTAGAAGGTTGCAGCAATAACTGACATTTTGGTATTGTCCGTTTTAAAATAATAAATAGGAATAAAACATTTTAAGGAAGAAAGTTGTGACTGTGTGTTCATGAAATTCGGGCCAGTTTGCCACAGTATACAAGTTTGTACAAAATCCTGTGTTTACAAGTCAAATTCACAATATAATGCAAGTTTCATGTTTCGCATGACTTTGTTTAGTGTTCCATCCCTAAAATCTACAAAAGAATGAAACAAGGCAAGTCTACTCACCTTTAACATCAGGGTCATCAATGTGGGGCTCCAGGTTTTCAATAAGCTCCTCCAGCTGCTTCCTGTCCAGTGTGGATGTGGAGACCGGAGCTGAGGTGGTGTTAGAAGAAACCTTGCTGCTATTGTTGCACTTCTCCTCCTGTAGCTCAAGGTCAAGGTCAAACTGTGGGATGGGTGTCCTCCAGTAGTGGAATGAATTATACAGCTCCTGCTCTGGAATCGCCACTTTCTCTGGTAGGGCTTGTGAGGTATCCTCTGAACTCTGTTCCAAGGTCTTAGCAGAGGTGTTGTGGCTCAAGTGTTTGGGATCTTCCGTCACAGGGTTTAAGTGGCTATCCTGAGCTATGAGACTTGTTGCTGGCATACACTGCGGTTCCTCAGCCACTGGACCTGAGTCTGGATCTCCCATTTCAGAAAGGCATGTCGGGTTGAGCTTTCCTTCTCCGACATCACAACAGGACTCTTCCAGAGGTAAAGCTTCGGCAGCTTGTTCCCCTCCGCCCTCTACCGCTACGTCCACGCCTTCCTGCTCCGACCGGCACAGCTGGTCTTCACAGTGCTCCTGAGTGCATGGAGGATTTGGTGAAACGCAGTCCTGTTGGGAGGAGGCTGAAGCATTGTTTTCTGTAGCAGTGTTAGGCGAGCTGCCTGCAGCCTGTTTGTTAGTGCTTGAGGATTTCTCACCAGCCCTTGATAAGGGAAAAGGGCAAGGGGTAAGACGCATACTGAATAACCAAGTTAACTTGTCGGAGTGGCAATGTAAGCAACAGAAAGAAGAAGAAGAAGAAAAGTATTTGTGCATGAAGGAAGGAAATGCCTACTGGTTCTGTGATTGCTGACCACTCCAACCAGCCTTCTCTGTCCCCTCTTTAAAGTATTGGCCCACATTAGTGTTCGGGCTGGCAAACGTAGAGATAAACTGGCCCAAAGACTGGAATGCTGCCTGGCGCACCTGATAGACAGAAAGCACGGAGTGATTGGCACCTCATTAAATGCAGACAAAACAGGCACCTTTCTGTCTAATTAAATATGATTATTTAATTATCAGAATTAGTCAGTCAGTGTGGAACGACAGATCTATTGTACTTTTGACATCACTATAGAACAATGTACAGAAGCTGTCTATATTCCTTTACATCTTTGAAGCACAATAAAGATTCCTCTTAGCCACACTGAGTGGTTCCTTTCCATTTTAACAGTCGAAATGTGAAATTACTTACAAGTTACCAAACCAACACTGAGATGTAGGTAAACCACACTGTCCAACAGTGCTTCTGCCAATTAGCTAACTAACTAAGCTAATAAGATCTGCTTAATCCAATTCTGGGTCACGGGGCAGTTGGGGTCCAAACGGCAGCACGATTCAGTACACAGTGCTTCAACAGCCATTGCTCAGTGAAGATATCTGCTATTTATATTTTGTTTTTCTTTGTTTTTACATCTACAGTACTGTATTCTTAGTGCAATAAATCTACATGGGTTCAAAAAAGGTTAGTATTGACAGGCAACGGAAAAGAAAATCTTGAACCGAACCCTCCAGAACACAGGCTGCCGCTAGCATTAGCAGCTATGCTAGCACTCGGAGTTCACCAACAGAGCAGGTGTTTTGATTTTACTTTTCACTTTCAATCCATTACTCACCAACTTTCATGAGATCTTTCAACACTTTACTATAAAACAAGCTTTGTGTTAATGAAATTGGCCGACTGTAGGTTAATGTAAGTGTTTCAAACATTAACATACTTATTATCTATCATAGGCTCCGCTACAATACAGTACAGTACCGCTCTACCAAACACTGGTTAAACTCATCGGTTCATGCTACGTGTAACTTATTACTGATTTATTGGAACATGTGCCCTTCATAAATTAGAGGGCACCTGAACAATACAACTCCATTAATGCATATAAAGCCTTATACAATGTGGATTTTCTGGGGGTCTGGAATTGATCCATTCAATTTACATTGCTCTTTATGGGAACAATTTGCAATTCTCGACAAGGCTAGTTGAACAAATTAATGACGAGAACTGAGCTACCACTATAATACCGAATGCAAAACATGGACAAAATTCAAACAAAACCATGTAACGCACTAAACGAGCATATCTGGGGAACTCCAGGGAAGTGACATTATCCAAATAAACAACCTAGTTCGACTGTTTCAACTCAAACCCAAACAAACATCCTGACAGGAAACATCCAGAGGATCAGGAAGTCACGCACCCAGCGAGAGGGGTCACCAATGAGGCTGATGAAAAGAGATGAGAGTTTGGTCCTGCGCACTTCCTGAGAGGTTGCCGAGGACACGGTCATGAAGCACTCTGCACAGGCCTTCCGCACTCCCCACACATTATCTGAGCAGAGCTGGAAAAACCGTGGCAGCTAAACAGGAAAAAGATATATGAAAGGAAATTAAAACCCCCCTTTTCCCCCATAACCGGCATTTCAATGTGAATCTAGCCAATATTTGTAAG
The DNA here is from genome assembly GCA_025084515.1 of Ancistrus triradiatus. NCBI lineage: Eukaryota > Metazoa > Chordata > Actinopteri > Siluriformes > Loricariidae > Ancistrus > Ancistrus triradiatus. The sequence goes on from JAJAGP010004695.1 coordinate 37,330, forward strand.
ACCTCATGTGCATCGAATGGTGAATCAAAACCCGAAACATACATGGTTTAAAAAAAATCATTTGCAGTGTGCACCCAGAAGCAACGAGACAGCAGTGTTAATTTCGTTGACGAATGACGAAAACGAGACATCGACTAAAATTAAAGGGAATGAAAAACGACAAAAACAAGGACGAAATGAATTGTCACTTTTGTCAACAAATAAAAATGAGATGAAAATGTTTGGCAAAGATGTCGTCCAATCAGATCTTTAACATATGTGGAAAGGCGGGACGAGTTGGGTAGCGATCCAATCAGTAACGTGGTAAGACGCATGCATTCGATTTGACCCCCGGAAGATCGTACATCTAGCATCTGTACTGTTTCTCACAATATCAACACTTGTTAGAAAGAGGACAGTCGATATACGAGTCCATTTCCTATTTGATTGCAACCTTCACGACATATTTTAGTCAACTGAATCTAGTGCAGATTGTCGAGTATAATCTTATATAGTCGACTAAAACTAAAAACAATTCAGATGACTAAATTATGACAAAAACTAAGTGACATTTTAGTCAAAAGACTAGGACTAAAACAATCAAAATTTGCTGTCAAAATTAACACTGCAAGACAGCCAGACTGACTATACAAACAGTACAGGGCAGGCAGACCACTCAGATTTAACCAAACAGACAATCCAACGAATGTTCATAACACTTTAAATGAGCACCATTAGCCTACAAAATGTAGGCATTTCCAATTGAAATATTAAAAGCTCAAAAAGACATACATACCAGCAATTCCTCTGTTGTTTCTCTTCCAACAACAGTACATATATCGCCAAAATTTGCTGCACACACCTGTCAAGGGAAAAATGTTTAAACACTTCCTCAAACACTACACAACGTTTTAAAGAACTACTGCTGAAGAGCCAATCGTAGATGCCAACCTTGCGCACATGGAACATCCTGCAGTCACAACACATCTCGCAGAAACGTGAAAGGAAGAGGCGCTCCGAGATGTCCTTGCCCACCATGGGTGCCATTTTACAAATAATCTGTTTTCAAACATCAGGGTTCATAATGAAGCCATAGAGCTTTAGCGTGTCACTACAATGTCATTGTTTCTGAAAAACTTACTGCCATTGCCTCAGTCTTTACATCATCATTGCTGTCTGGAGCAGTGAGGTCCACAAGCACAGGACAGACAAGATTTTCAATGTCTATACGCTCTATCAGTTCCTGCTCTAAAAGCATCAGAAGGGCAGCCTGGCTAGTCTTCCTAACCTGTCACACAATGACAAAGGGAAATAAAGTTAATGCTGAATTGTATGCATTTCTATTGCGAACAAGCCCTGGAATAATCAGCCAAATAAAACAGCGATGCAGCTCTTCAACTAGGGTAAGACATAATTCAACACTGAAGCACTTTGTAAGCAAACATGTTTCATTGTAAAAGTTTTGGTTAAGGAAAATGAAAGGAATGCATTTAATGGAAGGAAACAAAACATTAACAAAACAATTTTAAACAGTTATGCTCCTACCAGGTTGTTCTGGTCAGCCAAGTATCTCACTACAATGGGCAACAAATACTTTGAAAAGGCAAAAGGAATGGAAGGCCTGTTCTCTTGGCAGAAAATGGCGATATGAGGAATTTGTTCCATAAGCTCTGCTCGAACTGTTGGCTCTAAAAAAACACAGACAATCTTATCAACATAGCCAAAATTAAACAACACGACTAATCACATAGGTGCAACAAACAAAGTTAACCATGTTTCAGTGTGTCAACACAGAGATTTGGAATGTAGGGGACAACATGGCTTCACAGCCATAGATAAACGGAAACTTTCCAGGGAAGTGCAGCTTTCATTCTTCCTCTGGGCGTTGACAAAAAGATGAGCTTGACATGTACCATCATGTATCTAGCACACTTCAAGTGTACTTAGCATTATTTCCTTGTTATGCAATGCAGAGAAAGTTCATCTGCTAAACTCCGGGACGTCTCTAGGGCCTAGCACAGAAGTAAGGATGTGTGGATATCCTAAAAGGATAAGTGTTTAGACTGTGTTTTGTAAGAGGGCAGCTCTGTTCAAACATTTTAACCAGTCACACTAGTGTCATCAAACATTAAGAGGTGCCAAAAAGGGCGTAACCCTTTGAAACACTGAATCTGAGACACAGCATTGGCATGTGATACCCCATAAAAAGCCACACTTCTTTAGGAAAAAAGTATGTTTATGTAAGCATACAATAGAAAGGAATTCATTTTCTATACTAAGAAACAAATGCAGAAAAAAACCTGTCAGCAAATCCAGTGGTGACTTACCAGAGTCCTCAGCAAGTCTGCTGACTCTCTCCAGGACTGCAATACAATCCCTCTCATCCTCGCTAACTGCTTTTAGCGTATCCAGCAAACTGCGGGCCACCATCTGTCTGTGAATTAAATACTAATGAGTGGTGAATCTTATAACAAATACCCATTTATAGTAAAGGTGACACACTTCTTTTCCAAGTTAAAGTTCCCTGAGGTCTTAAATATGTCTGTGAAATGCTTTTGTGAAGACACCACAGCACCATTTTCACCCTGTCTCAACAACACTCTTTAGAAGGTTTGAGTGTCTGTTCTTTACATTTACAGCATTTAGCAGAAGCCCTTACCCAGAGCGACTTACAGTTGATACAGTCTTACAATCCAAGCAATTGTGGGTTAATGGCCTTGCTCAAGGACCCAACAGTGGCAGCTTGGCAGAGGTGGGTTTTGAACCCTGGACCTTCTAGTCCATAGTTCAGTACCTTGACCACTAGGCCACCACAGTCTTTAAATAATAATGAGCCACATAAGCTTAATTATTTTGTTGTATTAAGGTAATTTAAACAATCATGTTAAACAATGGGCAGTTTATAGAAATAAATGCTGCCAACTTCACTTTAAGTCAACGATTCTGACTATTCGAAGGTTGACTGGTAGTTTGTAGGGCCTTGAATCATGGAACCGACTCTTCACTGGGCTGACTCATGACTTAAGAAGCATCTTATTTTAGCACCGGCTGCTGGGACATTGCTATCCTCTATAAACCTTATCCACAAAGCTCACAAAAAAAAACTGGTTTGTCAGATTTCAAAGTTTGCGAGTAACTGTCAATTTATTAAATTAAATTGCACACTAATGCTCCCTAATACCGGTAGAATTCCAGCCATGGTTTAAGGATGTTCCAATAAATGTTAGAGGTTATAAAACAAAAATTAGTCAGAAATTCAGACAGATACATGATGTTTCACTCTAGCAGTGGTAATGATGTTTTAAGGAGGAAACGTTTTGGTTCTACCAGTGAAAGCAAATACAAGTACACGTTGCTTAATGTTCACAATACATTTGTGAAATTGCATGCGATGTGCACTTGTTGTTGACTGGACACCATATTACATACCATACATAGCAATGCTATTTGAAATACTGTAGCTTTCTGCTACTTACTAAAGTATCTGTCTTTTATGTGACAGCGCAACATATTTCCTGTTGTTTTTATGGCGCAAGCAGGTATTTCTGAAAAGAGCAAGAGACTAAGAACTGTGAGGTTGTGAGAAGTAAACACAAATCACTGGTGTGCTGTGTTGCAAAGACAGCCTAAACTCGTTATCTCGCCAACCTCACCTCTCACCACCTCTAACAGCAGGACGGATTTCTGTCCATGCACTTTACCTTGTAAAGCTGCCATCCTCACCTCTCGGCATCTCCAAGCTTGAACTGTGACGAATGTCTTGCAAGCAATTAAATTCTACCCCGCTAACTGCCAAGTTTAAGATCGATGGCACTTTAACCCTAGCTTAAATTTACAGTGCTGGGTGATGTACAGTCCCTGGCTGCTGTTCATCACAGACTGGACTTCATGCGTTTCACATCACAGAAACAATCGTCAATCACGTCAATCATTAATTTACACACATTTCTCAAATGTGTGTAAATTAATGGAAATATGTACAGTGAGGCAAAAAATTTGTATTTAGTATAAAATTTGTAAAAGTATTTAGACAGCCACTAATGATGCAAGTTCTCCTACTTAGAAAGATGAGAAAGATCTGTAATTTTTATCATGGGTACAATCCAGCTTTGAGAGACAAAATGAGAAAAAAAAATCCAGGAAATCCCATTGTAAGATTTTTAAAGAATATGGTGTAAATTATGGTGGAAAATAAGTATTTGGTCAATAACAAAAGTTCAACTCAATACTTTGATACATAAACTTTGTTGGCAATGACAGAGGTCAAATGTTTCATGCAAGTCTTCACCAGGTTTGCACACACTGTAGCTGGTATTTTGGCCCATTCCTCCATGCAGATCTCCTCTAGAGCAGTGATGTTTTGGGGCAACACGGACTTTCAACTCCCTCCACAAATTTTCTATGGGGTTGAGGTCTGGAGACTGGCTAGGCCACTCCAGGACCTTGAAATGCTTTTTACGGAGCCCCTCCTTCGTTGCCTGAGCGGTGGTTTTGGGATCAATATCATGCTGAAAGACCCAGCCACGTTCCATCTTCAATGCTCTCGCTGATGGAAAGAGGTTTTGGCTTAAAATCTCACGATACATGGCCCCGTTCATTCTTCCCTTAACACGGATCAGGATGTCCTGTCCCCTTTGTAGAAAAACAGCCCCAAAGCATGATGTTTCCACCCCCATGCTTCACAGTAGGTATGGTGTTCTTGGGATGCAACTCAGCATTCTTCTTCCTCCAAACACGACGAGTTGAGTTTTTACCAAAAAGTTCTAAAAAGTTCCAAAGTTCATCTGACCGCATGATATTCTCCCAATCCTCTTCTGGACCATCCATATGCTCTCTGGTAAACTTCAGACAGGCCTGGACATGTACTGGCTTAAGCAGGGGGACAGACTTGGCACTGCAGGAGTCCCTCTCGGCGTAGTGTGTTACTGATGGTAGCCTTTGTTACTTTTATCCCAGCTCTCTGCAGGTCATTCATCAGGTTCGTCCGTGTAGTTCTGGCATTTTTGCTCACCGTTCTCATGGTCATTTTGACCCAACGGGATGAGATCTTGCGTGGGGTCCCAGATCGAGGGAGATTATCAATGGTCTTGTATGTCTTCCATTTTCTTACAATTGCCTCCACACTGCTTGCCTACTGTAGATTCACTCTTCTCAGCCTGGTGCAGGTCTACAGTTTTCTTCCTGGTGTCCTGCGACAGCTCTTTGGTCTTGGCCATGGTTGAGTTTGGAGTCTGACTGTTTGAGGCTGTGGACAGGTGTCTTTTATACAGATAACGAGGTCAAACAGGTGTCATTAATACAGGTAATGAGTGGAGGACAGAAAAGCTTCTTAAAGAAGAATTTACAGGTCTGTGAGAGCCAGAAAGCTTGCTTGTGGGTGACCAAATACTTATTTTCCACCATGATTTACAATTACATTCTTTAAAAATCCTACAATGTGATTTCCTGGATTTTTTTTTTCTCATTTTGTCTCTCATAGTTGAAGTGTATCTATGATTGTGACCCAAGTAGAAGAACTTGCACAATCAGTGGCTGACTAAATACTTTTTTGCCCCACTGTACATGTACATACATGTTTATGTACTTTATGTGATTGTATGCAGGCTGCTCCGTAAAACACATTGTCAGCATCAGGTATGACTGTCACTTTGGAATTAAAAAAATTTTTGGAACCTCATTAAGTCACCAAACTCGCCTCCCGCCAAAAATAGCCATAAAACAGATGTTGAGATAAGTTTAAACTGTTTTTGACTGCTGTATGAACAGACATCATGTGGCGCATACCTGTAGAAAGGAAAAAAAAAAAAAAAGAACAAATACCTTCTGCTCCTTCCTTGCATTCATTGTAATGGTGGTGTGGTGCAAGTCATGTGGTGAGGAAGTAAATGTTCAAATAAATTAACTCTGGTGGCTCAACTTGTGGAAACAGAGGCTAAGCAGGGTTGAAAATTATCTACAGTTGACGTACATAATCTAAATCCAAAACACTTAGAGAACAATGTCTATTGAGTATTCAGCCCCACTTCTTGTAGAATAAAAGAAAAAAACTAATAAAAACATTGTAACATATACCTTATGTAAATCAACTAGTACAATAACAGTGATCATTAGTGTGCATTCATTGTGATGACAGCTTATGCAACATCAGTAATGGCATAAACTCATTTTATATTAGACTCTTCTACTGTTCAACAGGGTTATTTTTAAGATTTGAAATAAAGCCTGTGAAGGTTTTGTTTTTCTATACAGTAAAACAGTATTGGTGACCTAGCACAATATCACAACTCAAAGTCATAACTTGACTATTACAGTTGATTTTGTAACAATATACACTACACAGACAAAAGTTTATGGACACCACTTCTAATTACTGAGCTTTGCTATTTCAGCAACAGTCACTTGCTACACTTTCATAATATAATGCATACATTTCTGGATTCTCCATAGACAAACAGTGGCAGTACATTGGTTTGTATTGAATACCCCAGTGACAATATGACACATTCATAGGTTTCCATTTCCAGCAAGTCAGTTCAACTTTCTGCCATCCTGTCCTTAAAGTCCATAGAGCATTGGTTTGCCAACTTTGATTGAGAACTTGGCCAGCTTGGACAGAACATTCACCTCAACTCTATCGGACACCTTGACAATGCACTCAAAAAGTGAGCCAGGGCTTACTGTCTAACAGCAGAAGTCAACCTCATAATCAAAATCCAGTGGAAAGCACTCTTAGAGGAACGGAGGCTGTTGTAGCAGCAAATGTTGGGGACCAACTCCAGACCATGCACTGTTTTGGGTGTAATATGGGTGTCCACAAACTTCTGTCTATACAGTGTATCATGCACTTCAGCAATATATTACAAACTGTCCAATGTCAACAAATGTGAATTTTTGCTCCATTACTAAAGACATACCTACAAAAATGTTTCTGTCTCTGGCACCAAGCTCAGAAACGTAAACATGAAAAGTCTGATCAGGAAAAGTAAACAGACTAATGAAAACATATGAATACCTGTTAAATATGTTTTCGCTTGTGACGTATTTATCCAGCCTCCCCAGGGGTGTCAGCATCTCATCTTGCGATACAAAATCCAAGGCTGAAGGTATAATAATGACGTCAGACTCTGAGCTGTAGTCATCCACACCGACTAATAGAGACATTGGAAATATAATGAGCAGGACCCACCACCCTCCACACATTCTGGCAGTGCTGAAGACCTTTACCCATTGATCAGGAGCAAACACAACAAATACACCAATAGGTTTAGAAAAAAAGCTGAAAGGCAGAATTGAAGTATACGTTTCCACCGCCATTTAAAGCCACCAGACAGTCAGAACTCAAAGAAATAAGGAGTATCAAATAATTGGTGGCCATGTGACTCAGGAAAGCATCAAGGGCACAACACAATCTATATAATCAGTGCGTCTAAGGTTTGTTTTTTTTTAATCATGTGCTAGTATGGTTCATATTTAGCAAGCAATTTTCTATTATTACCACCATTCAACTGACACTTATGGTTTAAAAAAACGGAAAATATGAACATTTAAAAAACTTTTTCATTAAAAATCTCTCTATAAAGTGATTGGACTATAGAGTGAATAAAATTATTTGACAATATTCTTCATCATGGCTTTTATAGTAATGACTA